>VFIW01000059.1:0-287104 GCA_006386115.1 Globisporangium splendens | reverse complement strand
CCAAACACTCAACACTCAGACACAGATTGCTCTGACGTCAGACGATGACGTCACCTGTGCATGTGGGGATCACTTTTATGTGCTTCACCCAATATCTTCGCACCCACAATGCACTTTCACAAGGTGGTGTGTGACACACACAAAGAGCCACCTTGCATGTAATGGCAGCCTTAGCCCATTACATCATCCCTCCCTTAAAGTTCCATCACGGACTTTACTTCTTTCGGAAGAGGTACCCGCTCTCACTTTCCAATTGACCATGAAGCGATCAAGCGACCAAGTGAAGCGCGAAGAACAGCCCGAGCCGAAGCGGCAGCGGACGACTCCCGGCTTGTACGACATCTCCGCTATTCGCAAGAAGCGTGGAGGACGTCGGTTCTACAAGGAGTTGTTCTTCCTTTGGCGCAAGATGTCCGGCAGCGACGATCCAGGCCAGTCCAGCACAGCGAAGCTCGAGTCGTGGAAGACGTTTGTCCGACTCGAGAACGAGCATCTTGTCGAGCGTTTGCTAGGGAACCTAGGAGGCACGCTCGAGAACGACCATAAAGAGCTTGGCTCTCGTCGTTCTAGTGCTCGCGAGAGCACTACAAGCTCTGTTCGTAACTGTGAACCACGTCGGGAACATCAGACTGAAGAGTCTCTCGAGGTTCCCACGTGTCTGAGTCCGGTGGATAGCCAAGCCACCGTACTCTGTAGAAGCGTTGACGGTTCAACGACTTCTCTCCTCGACGACGAGTCGATCGATCCTCATGATCGACTATCGACTCAACGATCCAACGACGCTCTCCCTGATGATCGATCAGAGGAGGTGGGGCTGAACGCGAAAACGATTGAGCGACTCTGGAAGTGGAAGAGTGCTCACCGTGCTCAGATCGAGGCTCTTGAAGTTCGCAACGCGGTACTCGAAGACCGGTTGAAGGAGCAGGAGTCGAAGATCGACTTGCTCTTCGATGGTCTTGCCCAGCGTTCGGCAATGGAGTCACATTTCGAACAAAGGTTCGAGAAGATTCAAGCCGAGCTTGAACGACTCCAGAAGGCTGAGAAAGCTCGTGATGCGTATCGCGAACGTCTACTGCGCTCTGTGGAAGAGGCAGGGGTTTCTCTTGAGATACTTCGGAAGGAGTATCATGGTCGCCTTCTCGCGTTGGAGGCAATAAAGGACGAGTCCTTTGATGTGCTTCAGCGCCTTTATGCCGAGAAGAAGCTCCATGGCGATGAGTTACAGACTCTTCGCGAGCTGGTGGAGCGACTTCAGGATCAACTTGATCATCCGTCAAGGGCTCTATAGGGTTCGCTGACCCACTTGGAAGGTAAGGCTTTAGTCGACCTACGTAGAACGTAGGGTGTAGTCGCATGCGTGTAGGTATGTCTAGCGTGTATGCATCCCCATTGCATTTAACTACCCTGAACGGCCCAATATATCTTGGCAGAAGTTTCGAACTCCCCAAGTTAGACACTACATGTTCAGGTAAGTTAGCCGTACTAAGCAATACATGATCATTGATCTTATATACTTGCTTGCTCTTCCTTCCGCTCTTGTCTGCTTGTTCCTTTTGCAGATCCTGAGCCTTCGCGATTGCGTCTCGAACAAACCTCACAACGGCTTGTCTCCTCACGATAAAGTCATCGACTTGCTGCCCTTCACGACCCGTTAGGTCGTCGAGGGGTTTCACCGAGTCAAAATTCGCTTTTAACTCGGAAGCAGCATTCAGGTCGTAAGACGACTTCGGTTTGTTACCATGAGCCAGAGTCCCTCCCCCACTTAAGGTAGAGACCTCACCCATTATGGAAGCAGGCACTCGAGGATGAATGCCATAGTTCACATAAAATGGAGAGTGACCCGCCGAGACATGCGTGGAGTTGTTCAACGCAAACTCGGCAAGAGGGAGAAACTCACTCCACTCTTTGAAAGACGTTGCGTAGCTGCGCAACACGTCTTCAAGGACGCGATTCACTCGCTCTGTTTGACCGTCCGTTTCAGGGCGTGCCGCTGTTGACATGGACAACTTGGTGTCCAGAAGTCCGAACAGTGCACGCCAGAACTTGGACGTGAAACGGGTGTCACGGTCAGACACGATCTCGACTGGTAGTCCGTGTAGACGGAATATGACGTCTACAAAGACCTTGGCAGTCTTCTCAGCAGAGATCTTGTCCGAAACAGGCGCAAGATGCACCATCTTACTGAATCGGTCCACAAACACCAGGATACCATTCCTGCCATGTTTGTCCCTTGGAAGCCCGAATATGAAATCCATACTCACAGACTTCCAACTGTCCGACGGGACATGTAATGAACGAAGTGGAGCCTGAGTAGAGCCAGAGGGCTTCACTCGTTGGCACACTTCGCAAGTACGCACATACTTGCGAACCCACTTGTACATGTGAGGCCAGTAGTAATCTCGAGACAAGTTGAGAAACGTTTTCTCACGTCCGAGATGACCACTCGAAGGACTGCCATGATACTCGTACAAGAGTCGATGACGCAGACCTTCGTCGTTGGGGACAACGATCCTCGCTGGATCCCCTTCGTCAACCGTATAGTACAGCAGCTCATTGTGCATGCTGTAACGGTGAACACGCGATCTTGCTCTTGGTGGGAGGTTTTGGAGTGCCTTCTCTGAGGGATTCTTGAAATACTTGATCAGTTCTTGGCATGCTTCGTCTTGCTTGTAGCCCTCAGTGATTTCTTCTTGGATTGTGCTTGTCACTCCCGTAGCAATCGCGCTGACGTCTTCACAGAGTCGGCACGCTCCGTTCGTGCCGTCACTCTTGTTCTTCGGATCATAGTCCGGACGTCTTGACAAAGCGTCAGCAAGTATGTTGGGCTTGCCGGGCTTGTAGTGTACAACAAAGTTATACTCAGCAAAGAAGGAAAGCCATCTTGCCATTCTTTGCGATAGGTGAGGCGTCTTTGCAGCTGTCCGCAGTGATGCGTGATCAGTGTAAATAGCGAACTGCTCCTCACCAAGCAAATAGACTCGGAACTTTGCCAATGCATACTTCATGGCCAAAAGTTCTTTGTTATGGACCGGATAGTTCCTTTCTGCGGGCCTGGGTTGTCGTGATTGATGCGACACAACTCTTTCTTTGCCCTCACCATCGTGTTGCATCAGTGCACACCCGATGGCATAATCGCTCGCATCGCAGACTACATGGAACGGCTCCTCATGATCTGCGAGAGCTAGGACAGGAGCTTCTCTTAAGCTCTTCTTCGCTTCAGCAAACGCTGCCTGATGTTCCTCAGACCACTCCCACTCATTGTCCTTTTTCAAGAGACTCGTGAGAGGCTGCACTAATGCTGCGTAATTGCGTGTGTATTTGTGCAGGTAGTTCGCCAAACCCAACCACTGGCGTAGTTGTTTGACATTCTGAGGAGTAGGCCAATCGTCAATAGCCTTGACTTTCTCAGGGTCAGCTCGAACGCCATTCTTGCCAACAAAGCAACCGAGTACAGGGATCTCAGGGGCGAAGAAGATGCATTTCTTCAAGTTAGCGTATAATTTGTTTTCACGCATAACCTGAAAAACTTGACGGAGATGTTCAAGATGAACATCAACATCCTTCTCCTTTCCCAAAGCCTTACTGTGGACGAAGATATCGTCCAAGTAGCTCGGTGCAAACTCTCTCAATGGACGAAGTACATTCGTGACCATTCTGTTGAAAGTTGCTGGTGCGTTCTTCAGACCTTGTGGCATCACCATCCATTCCCACAGCATACCACTAGGGGTGCTTACTGCTGTAAATGGTACATCGCTCTCACGCATACGAATCTGATAGAATCCATCTTTCAGATCGACCGCGCTAAAGACAGTGCTGCCGACCATTCCATCAAGGATCATATCCTTACGTGGAACTGGGGTCTGAGCAGGTATGGTCGCATCATTCAATTTGTTGAATGCATGAACAATACGCCAACCACCTGTGGCTTCTTTACACAGAAGGTGGGACTACAGTGCGGAGACTTGCTCTCGCGCACATGGCCAGCCTTCTGTCGCTGCGCGAAGAACTCGTCGATCGCATCGACTTGTTCCTTCGGTAGCGGCCATTGCCTCGTGATACAGTACTTCGTTCCCGGAAGTACATCTATCTCGTGACGAATGCCTCTGTCTTGCGGCAATTCGTCAGGCACTTTGTCTGGGAATATGTCCGCATATTCCTTGACAAGTCCATACACGGGGTTTGTCTTTAGAGCGTCCCACGACTGCTCGTCAAACCTTTCCTTCCGTGTCTTCTCATCTAACACTTCCGCAGTGTTGATGACATCGTCGGCAGCTTCATCGACGATCGCACAAATTTGCGAAATTTCGCCTTTCGCCAGGCTACGCTTGAGCGTCTTCTTGCTCATCAACGGCAAGGAAATCAATTCTTGAGCCAGACTTGGAGGATTTTCAACTTGTACGTGACGCACTATCTGGCTGTCACCTTCTTCATTGTAGACTGCGACGTTCACATATTCGCTTGAAGTGGCTTGTTCTTGTCTCTTCACTTCATCTTCTGCTTCTCTTGTGTCTTGATCAGGGACGCTTGCAGATCTTCGTTCTTCTTCGTCGGTCTTCTTGTCTTCTTTAACCCTGCCAGAGCGGAACTCCACATCGCTCTTGGCTACAGGAGCAGTCTTTTTCTGGCGCCTGACTACTCCACCTCCAGTGGTCTTCACGGGCTTGTCATTTGAGTGTGAGGGGCCATCGCACGCCTGACTCTCATTAGACACATCTTCCACAGAGGTATATGCCCAAATTACCTCTCTTGCTGCCAGGCAGCCGAGGTCTTCGTCGACTTGCTTGTCGACGCTGATCTTCTTCTTCTTCCAGTCAATGCTCGGTTGGTACCTTCTCAACCAGGGCATTCCCAGAATCAGATCAAACTTGTCATCGAGGTCGAGTGCTATAAACTCGTCTTCACCTCGGAAATCATCACATTCGATTGCCATACGCAACACGCGCTTAGGCATCATCACTTTCGATCCATTCGCCAAGCGAACGATCATTTCCTTGTTTGAGTTAGGCAGGTCCAAACCTTGCCTTCTCACCACTTGTGTGCGGACAAAATTGTTCGACGCACCAGTGTCTACAAGAGCCCGTAGAGGTTCTGAATAACCATCTACCTTAACCTTGTGGACTATCAAGGCTGGCCCTTGCTCGACACGCTCACATCTATTCGCGGAAACTTCATGTGCATTGCGCACATCGGGGCAAGAGTTCTGCGCTTCCACGACATTCACAGAACTCTTTGTTCGCCCAGTAGGGAGCCCCGCTCCTACTGGTCGTTCCCGTTTTTTGGCTGTTGGGAACGCTCGAATCGTCGGCCTCTGCCTGGTCGATTCGATTGCGAACCGTGTGTCGCTTGCTGGCTTGGCAAGGACACCTTGCAATTTCTCGCGATGTGACCGGGCTTGCCACAACGGAAACACTTCCCGTCATTGCGTGGGTATCTGCTTGTAGTCGCATCGGCATACGAGATGTCCATCGGTTCTGGACCGTCGTGTGTGACTGCGTGTTGTCGAACAGGACGAGGGCCGAAACCGTTGAACTTGGCTTGCTTGATGCTGAATTCTTCTTGCATCGCTCGCTCGATGGTTTCACCCAGCGTCTTCGGATACTCGCGGAACAGCTGGTTCCGAATCGGACCGTCATTGAGTCCTGCCATGAATGTCACAACTTGCGTTGAGACATCAATCGGCTCATTCACGATACTTGACACAAGGTATCGTGCTCGTTGAGCGTACGAGTGTAGGTCGTATCTACCCTGACGAAGCTTTAAGAACTCAGCACGAGCTCGAAATTCGCTCTGCGGAGGCTCAAAAGCTCTCTTCAGCCCTCGTTTGAAGTCGTCCAGGTCGTAGAAGCAATGTGGCTCCGCCAATCGCTTCCCATACGCCCAACTCTTGGCTCGACCCGCAAGGTTTGACATCGCAAACAACACTTGCTGCATTGGGTCCCGTAGTTGCCTTGCAGTGATAGCTGCATCCAACTCAACGAACCATCTCGCTAGAGGTTCGTTTTCTCCGCCACGGTACGGAGATACATCGAGCTTCAGAGGCGCCACTCTCATCGTCGTGACAGGAGTTGCAGGCTGTCGATGAGTGTTCATGATCTCGTGATGCATGAAGCTCGTAGCCGCATTCCTCTGCTCATCCGGTGACGCTGATCTCAGCAAGCTGATTGCAGCTGCCTCACCGATGACTGCTCGCATACGCTCGAGGGCTGCCCACTCGTGGCTAGACAAATGAGGGAAATGCTCATTCGTCAGCTCCACGGTCTCTGCAGGCATCGTACCCATCGGCGTCTCCATCCCTTCCATTGTTTCTCACAATCGAACAGGGGGTCTTGGAATGTCCGCGCACGCTACACAAGCGGTCTGTGTAGAGTCTTGACTTGGTCGTTGGAAGGACTACGAAGTGCTACCAGGTGTAAGAGGCTATCCGAGACAGCCTCAAACACAGCACGCACGCTTGCGCTTGAAGAGGAAGACTTGAGGGGAACTTGGCAAAAATGCAACTGAATTGAAATGAGCTTATGGTTCCTGACACTACATGTAAAACACTACTAGGGCTTCCTAGAGGTTTTATGCATAAAACTTAAACATGCAGAAATAAAACCTATGAACCTGATATATAAAACCTTGGGTACACTGAGGTTGAACCTACGGGATCTTCGAGAAACTTGAACTTGAAGTACCGCGAAGATTCCCTGCGAAGTGATTGGCTCACGTCACTCACTTCAGGTGGTAGAGACACGTCGGTCTCATCACCAGTGTTGTTTCCCAAGTAGGAACCATCATTCACATGTTTCGAGTACTGTTGTGCGTAATCACGCCGAATCTCAATGATTGCGAGCGACCAACACTCAACTCAGACACAGATTGCTCTGACGTCAGACGATGACGTCACCTGTGCATGTGGGGATCACTTTTATGTGCTTCACCCAATATCTTCGCACCCACAATGCACTTTCACAAGGTGGTGTGTGACACACACAAAGAGCCACCTTGCATGTAATGGCAGCCTTAGCCCATTACAGGAGCGGGCTGCACCGCTCGGCACTCGTAAGAGAAGTGCCCCAGTTTCGGGCAGTGGTGGCAACGCTGCTTGCGCTTGTCGACGGTTTTCTTTCGAACCGTCGAGGTTTGTACCAATGAGAGATCCATTGGTTCCGCTCCGTTATTGCGCGGAGAGGGCTTCACGTGCCGGAATTGCGCGGCACGGTGGGGGTTCGCGTGAAGCCGTGCTTGCTTCGCGCTGAAGTCTTCTTGCAACGCCAGAGCGATTGCTTGCTCTAGCGTTTCCGGGTATTCCCGGAATAGGTAGGTCTTGACGAGACCGTCCGTCAAGCCTTTCATGGACGTGGCGACTTGCGTCGCCATGCCGATCGGCTCTGACACGATACTTGATACCAAGTATCGAGTATGTTGGATATACGCGTGAAGGTCGCGTCTATCCTGTCGGATCTCAAGGAATTCCGTGCGAGTACGGAATTCCGACTTTGGTGGCTCAAAAGCGGCTCGAATGTCGCTTTTGAATTCCGCAAGTGTGGAGAAGCAGTGGTGGTCGGCCATTCGTCGACCGAATGCCCAGCTCTTCGCTCTCCCAGCGAGCTTGGACATCGCGAAATCGACCTGTTGCTCTGGGTCATGGATTTACCCAGAGCGAATCGTTGCGCGATTTCAACGAACCATCGGAGGAGAGGCTCCTTGTCTCCTCCGCCATACTTCGCGACATCAAGCTTTACAGCTTTCTGTCGTGGGGGTTGTACTTGCGCAGCAACTGCGCGGGTTGCTTCTCTTCCACGCTCCTCTGCCTCCTTCTGTAGGAACCCAATCGCCGTGAGGCGATGCTGCTCCGGCGGGCAGGTGGCGAGGATGGCGAAGATTGCCTTTTCACCAACGACCTTCCCCAGTTGTTGCAGGGCACTCCACTCGAGGTCACTCAAGTGGAGGCAATCATCCCGCGTGATTGTCGGACTCGCAGTTGACGCGGGATCGACACCCAACATGGTTTCTTCGTCAGCATTCATCGCTGACGGTTCTTGCTCTGTGGTTGGACGGACCACAAAGTGCTACCAGTTGTAACGGGAATCCCCATTACACGGTGCATACGTGCGTCGAGGAAGCGCAAGTGAGAGGAAGGGCACAGCGGTGACGCTGTGCCCAAAAGAAGGAAGGGAGCTTTGCGCGATAACGTGCAAAGAGAGAAGTGAATTGAAACCTTATGGTTTGAAATGCAAATCTGATGGGTTGTTCCTACGGCGTCTTCGATTGGTAGATAGTCGGGTGTCCGATCCGACTATCATCCAATGAGATTAAACTTTAATGGAATGTTCTTATTGACTAAAAATGCAATTGGCTACATAGAGTGTTGATGGGTTAACGGGTGAGTTTGTAGAGAGTGGTAGAACCCGTGTGGGTATGATCCTCGTTCTTTGTACCCAAGAGCCCATGTAATGGGAAGCCCCATTGCATAATCAATCACCCACGAACTCAGGGATAAAAAGGGAATTATCCAGGCATATTTTGGGTGACATCGTCACAGATGTGTGACTGGCACAGAGCTTCTGCGACTGGTGTGGGACGAAACAACAAGGTCTAAAGGAAAAATGCTTATTGAACAATAGACAGATGGTGGCAATTAGGTGTCTGTCAGCAGTGTGAGACCAGCGGGCTAACGAACAGACTCAAAGAGCGCGAGCACATCTAGGCAGCACACACGTCGTGCACAATGAATGCGCGAGTTGCATCCTCTAGTGCAAACCGCGCTATAGACACATTTACACTCCTATGTGAAATTCGTAATGAAGTTTAGTTTGGAGAATGGATATTGTAGGTCACGACGATGAACCTAAATATACCTCACCTTATAAAGATGAATGCGCGAGTCGATGCAAATGCGTGCGGTTGTATTTTTGGGATCTACTCTGCCAACAAAATCCATATTCAGTCTCAATCATCGCATACAGCATTCTGTTGCCAATTACCTGTTGTATTTGTTGGACTACATATTGAACTGATAGAGGTTTGTACGTAGTTTTCATGTACATCATTCTGCTTGATACGGAAAGTCGGAAGTCTGGGGATAACCAAATCAAAAGCTGGTTGAACTATTTGTGCTTGCAACAAACCAGGGACAACGCGCTGGTAGTTGTGAAGTCCTAACACCTTGTTGTTCACGCTGCAAGTTGACTACAAAAAACGATCAATTTCAAGCGTGATTCTCCGAGTTGGGCATTTTCTTGAGCGACAACCATTTTTTCCTAAACGCCGTCCAGCTGGACCGCGAGGAGTGGTGCGGATTTCTCGCTATGATTAGTCTGTCGAATGGTATCAGATGCTTTGAGCTGACGTGTTCGAAGATGGGAAAAGTTGAGACAGACTGCATGCTTTGTGAAAGGCTTTGCTTCTGGGGCACAAATCCAGGGTCGGGATTGCGGTTCTACCCTTTCGTGCCTACTCTGTTCAGTGCACAGCTTCCCCCTCTCGTTACTGTGAGGACAACTTGTCGAAGGAAGACAAATTGTCCATGCGAGTGGAGAGGTCCAACTGCATGATTACGTAGCGGTAATGCGAACTTCATGACGAGAAACGATTCACGCTGCTGATTGGCTGTACAGCGCGAAAGTCTTCGTTTCTTCGCGTTATGGCATCCTGCATTGCTTTGCTGCTCCCACTGCTGTCGCACTGATTGGCCCCCTTCATGGTAATCAATCTCCAGCTCTTTGGAGCTTAACACGACTGCTTGTTGGTGAGGCGCTTGCTCCTCCACGAGCCCAAGATCCAACCGGGCTGCTCATATCCGATTCTTCCAAGTAGTCCACAGCTCCGAATTTCCCAGACAGCCAACGATGAGAATTATCTCCGCCATTGCCTTCCTCGCGTCGCTCGTGATCGGCAGTAGCAACGCTCTTCTGTCCCAGGAAGAGACCAAGACGATCGATCAGCTCTACCAAGATGCGATCAAGGAAGGCGGCAAGCTCGTGCTTTATCACGGTGGGGACACGCCAACGCAGCAAGATGCCCTCAAGGCTTCATTCAACGCGGCGTTCCCCAAGATCAACCTCACGCTCGTCGTTGACTACAGCAAGTACCACAATGTGCGCGTCGACAACCAGCTCGAGACGAACTCGCTCGTCCCGGACGTCGTGGCCTTGCAGACGCTGCAAGATTTCCCACGCTGGGAAGAAGAAGGCAGGCTGTTGCACTACAGACCTGCCAACTTCTCGAAAATCAACGACATCTTCAAGGACCCCAACGGCGCCTGGTTCGGCTACATCGTTTTCGGGTTCACGTACGGCTCCAACGCGACTACGCTCGGCAGCTTGCCAGCTCCAGCAACTCCACTCGACCTCACGGATCCAAAGTACAAGGGTCTCATCGCTTCGTCGTACCCTCACGACGACGACGCCGTCTTGTTCCTGTTCGCGAAGTACGTGGAGAAGTACGGCTGGGAGTGGGCTGCGAAGTTTGCTGCTCAAGGTGTGTCGTTTAACCGCGGCTCCAACACCGCTGATGAACTCGTCGCCGCTGGTAAGAAGGCTATCTCTGTTGGTGGTGGAGGTGACTTGAGCCCTGCTATCGCAGGTAACTACCCGTTCCTTGCGTGGGGTCAACGCGTTGCAATCTTGAAGAAGGCGAAGAACGTCGCCGCGGCCAAGTTGCTCGTCAACTGGCTCGCGTCCGAAGAGGTCCAAAAGATGAACGGCTACACTGGCTGGACTGTGCGCAAAGATATCCCACTCACAAACGGCCAGACAAAGCCAGCCTGGGACGTTCCTCAAGCGAATGTGGCCGAGTTCGCGAAGTTCATGGAGGACCGTGAGCGCGTGGAGATGTGGAAGCAGACCTTTGCGCTGTACTTTGGCGAAGTCCAAGGCGCGCCAACTCCAGGCTTTCTTGGGTTGTACCCTGGCCGCAACTAAACGCGCGAGTATCGAATAGCGAGAGCTACAACTGCTCTATAATACCATATACTCATCGGGTGGTGTTTTCAGACACCTACAAAGCTTCGTCGTTTTGCCGTAGTGGTATTCGTTCTCTGCAATTACTGGAAGCACCCCCCGTGCTCTTAACACAGGCAAAGTCAAATAAAAGAAGCATTTTAACAACCAGCATCACGAGCAGAGTGTTTATAAATGCTCGCTTCAGCTTTATGGATATCAAAATGATGGATGAATACGAGACATCACATACGAGATCGAGACAAGCCTTTTCAAGCGACGTCGTTAACTCCCTAATGTCCAGGTGAAGGTGGTTGGGTTCTAGCAGAGTGCCATATCGACACTAGTGCAATGGGACCTTCTTTGTTGCGGGTACGACTACCAAGGTCCGACCGTCACTGACAACAAGTGCGAATATGTAGTATTCAAGGACGATCTCGCGCAAGCATGGACGGCCATAGAATGGACTCCTACCCGCCTCGAAATCTTGAGCAGCAGCAACAAGATCGATACCCGAATGGCCAGCAGGGCTCAAGTTCGAGCAGCGTCGCTCCAGTCCACAGCCGGTCGCATTGAATATCTCAGCAGCGAATTCACTTGTGTGGCGTGGCATCACGTTAAGCGAGCGTTCAACTCGGCAGCAGACTTCTTGGCAAATGCAGTTATGGATTCCAAGTCTGCGTCAACGTCGGAATCAACGGTCTATGCCAGCGAGCATACCTCAACACCCAACACTCGTTATTGACCAACATAGCCAATGGCCCAGTAGCACCTCCGCTTACCTCAAATTTGCTGTGTTCAGTGATGCGCGCATTCTGGGTAGCAATTGCCCCCTCTCTTTACTTCAACTCCGTACTGTAAAGGACCGCAGCTACTGTACTCATGCGGACTGAACAACATGTGTCGCCTTTTTATGCGCGACTTGTATGACCAACTGTTTGTGCAGAAGAGACCAGGATCAAGTACCATCATTCCGCACACAGTCATCCCAGCAGCCACGCATTCGCAGAAAGGGCAAGCAAGAGCAGCACGCGTTCAGATTTGCAATGCGGCGTCTCGATGATAGAGTCTGTTGACGCAGTTGGAGGATGACGACGCAGAAGCCACTCGGGAGGACGCTCTCGCGCTCATTGAGGCTTGTGGCACTAGTTCGAGAAGCAGCAGCACTGATCAAGCATCGTTCTTCAATAGTTCACAACGAGAATGTGTCACGGCACCAACAGGACAGCACCAACACCAAAGAGTTTCTAACACCGTGAAGCCTGTGAAATGGGGTCGTCGGCAGCGCGCGAGTCCGAAGACCATGCTTTCGCACCTACGCGCTCAAGTGGCGGTACTGGAAAGCCGGCTTACGCGGATGAAAGGAAGAATCCTTTACAGGTCCACGCGAGAAGCGTGCATGCTGTTGTCTAACCCTCACTTACATTTGTGCATATTTTTCGACTCAGGACACGGTTTTCTTGTACGAGTTGGAACGACAACTCAATCACCCAAGGCCAGCGCGGGGGAACGGGTGCGCTTTAGAGTTCACCGATTTGTATCATCAACTGGAAACGCCTGTTGATAATACGAGCGCAATTCTCGACACATTTGACGCGCACAATACGAAGCGAGTATTCTCAGCGAGCTGGGTCGAACCAGAACGTAATGGCGCAAAAGAACATGCCAGTCTCGAGAGTTTGAGCAGGGGTATACAATCGACTAGAATATGCAATCGAAAAAATGCACGGCAAAAGCCAAGAGCCAAGTCCACTCATCGCATCGGCTGTGGCCACGCTCTTGCTTGTCATAATTTCTTTTTCGGTTGTTACTTCCCTGTGCGCTTCGGCATCAATTCCGCACACGGTTCTTCTCTGTATTACTGAGAACACTTGTGCATGTGTAGCACATAGATCTATAGAGTGTTGTAGGCGACCTTGGTTCTCATTTTAATGAAAGTTTGCTTCCTCTTCAACCTTGTCTTTATCGTTCTCCTTCTTCATGGCTTGCTCAAGTAGCACGTTCTCAATGAGCTGGTGACTCGTTGCAAAATTCGCCTCGGCAGTTCGCAACAATAGCTCTGTCATCACGCCAGCTTTCGGGTGGTCCGTGCCCAGCGTCGGCGTATACTTTGAGCACATTTGCAACAACGAGTAGTTGCCTGGAATGGTTTTTGGCCGCTTGATGACAATGTACCCTGTGACGAGAAAGCACATGCCCGACATCGGTTCCTCGGCGAGCTCGACAGGATAGAAAATGGTTCGAAACACGATCACGATCCGATCTTCTTCCACAAAGCGCCGCATTGCTTTCCTCACACACAGGTGCGCCGCTGTGCTCTTCGCGTGGAGCTCCAGGTTGAAGCTCTCCACAATAGTGTCCTCAGTCACATCCACAGTCTGCATGCAAAGCCAAGTGCATCTCTTGATGCATTAGCCCATGCGCAGACAGCAAACCTCGACAAGACAAACTCAGACTGCTTCTCACCTTTGCAAATAAGTTAAAGTCGTAGAAGCGAGAGGGTACTCGTTGCCGCCCAAACACGAAATGGTTCCATGCTGCAGTGCCGGTCGAGTGAATGTCGAAAGGTAGAACTTTGCTGGAACAAATCTCTAGGTAAATGACCCCAGTCGAGCGGTCGGTCCGAATGCGCGCATCGCTGTAGACGTCCTCTATCTTGTCCAGGCCGTTTGCAGCAAAGGCGGCATCGAGCTCGGCGTACGAACTGTCGATGCCGGTTAAGAGATCCTCAAAGATCTCGGCCTCGGTGCGCTCAGGTGTCTGGAGATACTCGGGATGGCGCCGGTTATCGCGAATGAAATTCCCCATAACCTGCTCAAAGTAACCGCAAACAAGCAAAGTGATCAGCTTCAGCCGCAGCGAGAGAATGCAATCCTCATAGAAAACAGAGGTGCCTACGTGTGTGGCCTGCTTGCGGTGCAGCATTTTCTCCCAGCTTTTCGCGATTTTGAGCTGATCTTCGAGCACGAGCCGCAAGCGAACGTTCTCTCGTTCTGCGTGCATGCGCGCCTGCTTTTGGCGCGTCGCGATATCGCGCCACACATACTTTACGTCTGGATGCGGTTCGCCTGGTTTGTGTCGAGTGGCTAGAGCGTGCTCAGTCGGCTGCCGAAGCGCCGAGCTCATGCGCAGCATCGACTCTTCCTCCGTGGACAGGTTGTAACACGCCAGTTCCGTTGACGCACTGCCGTCGTCGGTCTTGATCTTCTTGTTGCGCTCGTCGGCATTGATGATCTCGTTCAGTTGCTTCGTCAGATCATCGACTCTCTTGCGTAAATAAAGCATCTCGTTTCGACGTTCGTCGCGCGCTCGGTTGGGATTCCACGTGCGCACTCGCTTCTTTTTGGCTGTAGACGCTGTCGTTGTCGCCGCCTTTCCCCGCGTTTCCTGAAGCGCTTGCTCCTGCTTTGGATGCGCTGGAGGAGACTGAGTGGACGGCTGCGGCTCTCGTGCTGTTTCTGCTGCCGATGCGTGCTCCGACCAAACGAGCGTTCCATTCTCATGCGCAGAGGCCGCGCTCAGCCCCGACAGCGAGTCTGCCCCGTCTTTCAGCGGGAGCAGCAGCTCACGCAACGACTCGGCGTCGGCGTCTTCGACGTCGCCGTTAAGCGCAAGTGAAGGCAGAAGCTCGGCAGACTCGCCGTCAATGGGTGCGCTCGCCAGGATCTCGTCTGCGAGCGCGAGCGCTGCGTGAAAACCGTCGCGCGCTGCTGCGTCTTGTCCTTCGTCTGCTGCTGCCATTGGCGTCTGTGCTGCCTGTTTATGTCGTCGTAAGATCTGGACTGTGCCATCAACAATATGCTGTAGTATACTGTAAGTGGTATGTTCCAACTCTTCTTTTGTTGTTTTTTACCGTGAGCTGGAAAGACAGTTTTTCGTCAAACCTGACAGATGTCAACGAATAGTAGTCGGTCTTCTATTTCTGATTGCAAAGTCTGACACCATCACAGGGCTTCTAATAGTAGCAAGGCTTCTATTTGTTGACATCCATTGTGTTCGGATCATAGGTTGCAAACTTCTCATCAATGTATGCTGGAACCTGGGACATGTTGTATGCTACACCCAACTTCTCAACGAGTCTCGGACTCTTCGAAAGAGTCGCCTTCTTGGTTTCTCTCCACAAGTTTGTATTCTTCAACTGGTGCTCGTGACCCAACGAAACTCAAGCTCGTTCGTTTCTCTCTCTCTCTCTCCCTTTGGCTCTCACTCCATGTCAACTTTTTGCTTGGCTGCCTGCTCCAGCAGCACGTTCTCGATTAACTGATGACTCGTCGTGAGATTCGCTTCTGTTGTCCGCAACAAGAACTCGGTCATCGCACCTACTTTTGGATGGTCTGTCCCCACGATCGGCGTGTAAATGTAGCATATCTGCAGCAAGGAAAAGCTGCCTGGGATAGTTGTCGGTCGCTTCACGACGATGTACCCCGTGACACGGAAACACACACCCGACAACGGCTCGTCCGCGAGTTCCACCTGATAGAAAATCGTTCGAAACACGATCACGATGCGATTTTCTTCCACATACCGCCGCATCGCTTTTTTCACGCGAAGATGCGCAGCCGTGCTCTTAGCGTGAAGCTCCAGATTGAAACTCTCGACGAATGTGTCTTCTGTCACATCCACATTCTAGCAAAATGGTCCAGTCAACGTCAGCTACTCAAATATGATACACTTTAGCACAGCTAACAGAGCGCATTCTCATACCTTTGTGAACGTAAAATCGTAGTACCGAGCGGGCACTTTTTGTCGACCATACACAAAGTGATTCCATGCTGCAGTACCAGTTGAGTGCACGTCGAACGGCAGCACACGGCTCGAACAGATCTCCAGGTACATAATGCCTCTGGATCGGTCGGATCGGATACGCGCATCATTGTATGCACCTTCCAAATTGGCGAGACCATTTGCGGTAAAGACTGCCTCCATATTGGCATACGCTTTGTCAATGCCAGTCAAGAGGTCTTCAAAGATCTCTGCGTCCGTGCGATCCGCTGTTGGTGGGTACTTGTGATGTCGGCGTTTTCCGACAATCAATTTCTCCATTTCCTAGACAGTAAAATGTTCAATAAGGGGATCCACAACAATGCCATTTGGCGTGGTCAGTCTCGTACCTGAGTCGTCGCTTTCCGCTGCAGCAGCTTTTCCCAGCTTTTGGCGATTTTGAGCTGGTCTTCGAGCACGAGTTTCAAGCGGATGTTCTCGCGTTCCGCTCTTTCGCGCTCTCGGTTTTGCCGGATCGCAATCTCCCGCCAGACTCCGCGCAAAGTGGGGTGTTGCTGCTGTGGCTCTGGTTGTGGCTGCTGTTGAAGGTGTAAGATTTTTTCACCAGGATGCGTGAACGCACTGCTCATGTGCAGAATCGACTCTTCCTCGGTCAAGTACTCGCACTCTTGATCTCCCGGCACTGGCAGCAACGAGGACGCTTCCTCGTCGAGTCGACGCTGTGTCTTGGCGCGCATCTCGTCCAGTTTCGCATTCAACTCGACGACTTTGCCGCGCAGATACACAAGTTCGTCCCTGCGTTCATCGCGCGCTCTATTCGGGTTCCACGAAAGCGACCGCTTCTTCTTCTTTTGTGTCAACGCTGGCTTTGGCGCCAAATGGCGCGCCGGCTGCTGAGGCTGGTGTGGCTGCGAATGCAGCTCCGTTGAAGGCGATACGAACGACTGCTCGCTTGATACTGGACTAGTTGAAAGCACAGCTTCGTCCCGTAGACTACAACTTTCTCTTGAAGCTCCAGCATCTGCAGCCTCCACTCCGTCGTCCGGCGTCCACACTTCTTCGTCCTCGAGGGGGAGCAGCAGCTCGACCATCAGCTCCTCCTCCGTTCGCTCCGCCGTGGCGTCGCTACTGCGTCGTGGCTGCTGCGCGTCGTCGTCGACGGGCGAAGCGTGCTCTTCGTCACTGCGCGGCGACTCGAAGGCGTCGACAAACGCGAGTGTCGCCGCCAGCACCGCGCTCTGCTCTGCGTGGTTCGCGTCCATTTCCGGTGTTCACATGTGGTGTGCCTGTCGCCAGTTTTCTTTTGGTTCAAGCGTGGTCTCAGTTGTTGGGTGTGCAAACTGCGAATGTGCATTTTTGTGCGACTGCATTAATTTTACAAGTTTGCACGAATAAGGTTTGTGAATTCATTTTCTAAAACCATATATATCATTTACTTTGACAACATAGTGTGTTGCAAGATCTAAAATTGAAGGGTTAACACAATACACGGCAAGTTTAATGGGTGACGGATCAATTTGATCTGTAGGATAACTTGCAGCAAAAATAGCCGTATTTCACATTCCAAAGGCTACCTTCTTCTTTCGTGGTTCAGTCGAGAAGGTTGTAGGTTCTGGCGTCCAATTTTGAGCTCTTCGCTTATCGACTCTCTCCTGACGGACACCTGCAGGCATCGAATCCATCTCCTGGTAAAAACCCACTTTTTGATTGCGAGTTTGAAAGCAGCAGCACGTTCTCGATCATTTGGTGGCGCGCTCGGATGTTCGCCTCGGTCGCGCGCAGCATAAAGTCCGTGACGACGCCGACTTTCGGGTGGTCGTCGCCGACCAGCGACGTGTAGTTGTAGCTCGTTTGCAGCAGCGAGCAGTCGAGTTCGGGTTGCATCTTCATCGTCGTCTTTAGTGGACGCTTGACTACAACATACGCTGTGCTACGAAAACACACATCGGTCATCGCCACGCCCGCCACTTGCACAGGGAAAAAGATCGAGCGGGACACGATCACGATGCGTGTTTCCTCCACGTAGCGGCGAAACACTTGCTTAACACGGAAGTACCCGCTCGTGTTCTTCGCATGAAGCTCCATGTTGAAATTTTCGACGATCGTGTCGTCTGTTGCGCCAGTATGCTGCGTAAAGTAAGCACATCGTGTTAAAGTCAACCGAACCAGCAACTGCAAGCGAAGAAACTGAAAAGAACGCGTACCGACGAGAAGATGTAGTCATAGAATCGCGACGGCGTACGCTGCTTCCCAAAGATGAAATGCTGCCACGCAGCATTCGCGACCGCATGCATACCAAACGGCAGCACTTTGTTGGCGAAAATCTCGAGGCACATGTCTGAGGACGCGTCAAAGCGCATCCGCGCATCGCTGAGCTCCGTTTCCCTGCTTGCAAGTCCGTTTCCTTGAAAGACAGAGTCGACTTGGGCATACGATTGGTCGAGACCCGATATGAGGTCGTCAAATATTTCAGCATCGGCATGTTTCGTTGTGTTCAATGAGTACAAACTGTAAAAGCGTCTATCCATGACACATTGCTCCACGTCCTGATCAACAAACGCACCCAAATGCCATACTCGCGGTCGTGAAATACATCCCTGCATGCAATCTCAGGAAGGCGGCTCACCTGCGTCGACGATTTGTGTTTCAGCATTTCCTCCAGGCTTTTCGCGAGTTTGAGCTGTTGTTCGAGCACGAGTTTCAAGCGAACGTTCTCTCGCTCAGCCTGCGTGCGAGCGACGCTCTGGCGGCTGACGATACCTTTCCACACTCCCAAGATAGCAGGATGAATCTCCGTCTTTCTGTGTTGCATGCCACGTTCTGCGATCGCGGAAACGTCCTGGAGAGAGTGTGACGACTCGATGAAGCTCCCGGTCTCTGGTCGCCTTCGCTTGATGTCATCGAGTTGAATCTCCAGCTCGGATGCCTTCTTGCGCAGATACAGGATCTCATCTTTGCGCTCATTCCGGGCTTTGTTTGGGTTCCACGACCTTGGCTTCTTCTTCTTTTTTGGCTCGGGAACCTGCATCGCGGAGACCGCGTCAACGCCACATCCTACTAGCGGTTGCGATGGCGACGAGGGCAATAATGGCGCATGTCCTGTATCAGGAGCGATCCCAGCTCCACCACTCGCATTTCCAACCAGGGACTGGAGAGTGCTCTCATCGATTAAGACGTGGGGATGAGCTCGCGGTTCGTGGTCAATTGGCAACGTGAGACTTGCGTCGTGCTCCTGGTCTCCATATCGTCGCTGCTGAAGCGGAGACGCGACCGCAGCGACCGCGTGGTTCTCGCGCCACTCGGACGGCGGGGTCACTGGGAACGCGTCCAAGAACGCGAACGTCGCTCGCAGCACGGCGTCGTCGCCTTCGGCCGTCGTTTCCCTTTCGGTCGACATCAACTGAGCGTGCAAGAACAGATTTTGTTTGCTGCACCAGACAGCAATCAGGAAAGAACACAAAGTTAAATGACGGGTAAATTACATAGCACTTAATCACTTAGTCGGAGTGGTGCAATGATGACATTCATGATGACTTCTCGAAGACGACAAATTTGTTTGCCCAGTTGATGGAGACTCATGCAGCACCAGTGCGAGAGTGCACGATCACAAAAGTACCCAATTTCGATTGGCCGTCGCGATAGAAAGAGAGGCACAATATAGGTCATCAAGGCGTAAACACCCAGCTGTAGAGCAGCACTCCCTAAGGCGGATTTTGAACGTTGAAGGAAGCACAACTCGCACACTGCTGCGACTCCGAGCATCGACAAATGACCCCTGTTGTGCTCTTCGACAGAACGACACCTCTGATGGCCATACGAGCGAAGGCTGACGCGTTAGTTCAATCCGCTAAGGATTTGCAAAAGTGATTTGAAGCCTCAATGACATCTGACCATTAAAGAGTTTGTCGTACTTGAGCCTTCCTCAACACTGCACTGTAGTTCTTCCCAAGTCATTGCGCAGCAGCAAACATCGGCTGCTCTTTGTGTTGAGATGACCAGCGAGTCAACCTCCCAGAGTGACGGAGCTGCTGTTTCCTGGCGCGAACCCACTTACTCATTGCGAGTGTGCGAGTAGCAACACGTTCTCGATCATTTGGTGGCTCGCCACGATATTCGCCTCGGTCGCACGCAGCATGAAGTCCGTGACGACGCCGACTTTCGGGTGGTCGTCACCTACCAATGACGTATAGTTGTAGCTCGTTTGCAGAAGCGAGAAGTTGTCCCCAGGCACCTTCGTCGCGCGCTTGACCACGATATACCCGGTGTCGCGAAAGCACACGTCAGTCATCCGGTCGTCGCCCACTGTCACTGGGAAGAAGACCGTGCGCAGCACAAACACAACGCGCGTTTCCTCCACGTAGCGTCGAAACACTTGCTTAACACGGAAGTACCCGCTCGTGTTCTTCGCATGAAGCTCCATGTTGAAGTTTTCGACAATAGTATCATCCGTCGTGTCCGCACGCTGCGCTCACATCACAAAATAAAGAGAGTAAGTACTCAATGCCAGCAACAGGCGAAAGGCTCTGTCTGAATACCCTGTACACATCACATAGCACGTACGGGTACGCTGGAGATGTAGTCATAGAATCGCGACGGCGTACGCTGCTTCCCAAAGATGAAATGCTGCCACGCAGTATTCGCGACCGCATGCATACCAAACGGCAGCACTTTGTTGGCGAAAATCTCGAGGCACATGCCTGAGGACGCGTCAAAGCGCATCCGCGCATCGCTGAGCTCCGTTTCCCTGCTTGCAAGTCCGTTTCCTTGAAAGACAGAGTCGACTTGGGCATACGATTGGTCGAGACCCGATATGAGGTCGTCAAATATTTCAGCATCGCTTTGCTCCGTCGCCATCGAGGTGTAGAGACCGTAAAGGCGACGATCAGGGACACATTTCTCCGCGTCCTGGTAACAAATTAGCACACACACACATAATACATATAATAAGTGCCATATGCAAAAGATCGCATCCTCATCCCACTGATGATGCAGCTCACCTTTGTTGACGATTTGTTTCTCAGCAGCTTCTCCAGGCTCTTTGCGAGCTTGATCTGCTGCTCGAGCACGAGCTTCAAGCGGATGTTCTCTCGCTCAGCCTGCGTGCGCGCGTCGCTCTGGCGGTTGGCAATAGCTTTCCACACTTCCACTACGGCAGGATGAACAGCTTGTCGTTGATGCTCTACTATTGCGGTCTCTTGCTGTAACGGTGGCGAAGGTGCCGAGTGCGACTGTTCTACTATCCCGCTTTCAACGCGCGGTCGTTTCCGCTTGACGCTATCTAGCTGAACCTCCAGCTCCGACACCTTCTTGCGCAGATACAGGATCTCATCTCGGCGCTCGTCTCGGGCCTTGTTCGGGTTCCCCGGCTTCTTGTTCTTCTTCGGCTCGTCTCGAGCCTGCATCGCCGTCTCATCACTATAGCCACCTTGTCGCAATGGCGACGTGAACGAAGGCTGGCAACCTGTGTCCGAGGGAGGCGCATCTTCGTCACTGATCAGCGAGTGTAGAGTGTGCTCATCCACCAAGACGCCGTCAACAGCACGCAGCTCCTCGCTGAGTCGGGGCTCAAGAGACAATGTGAGACCATCCTTGCGATGCGATCGGTCTCCAAGCTGGCGTTGCTGCTGCTGCTGTTGTTGACCTCCGCGCAGCTCTTCCGCGGCAGCTCCCGCGTCGTACTCGTCCACGAACGCGAGCATCGCCTGCAGCACGGCGTCGTCGTCACCTTCGGTCATTGTGCCACTTTATCTGTCGACGACAAAACGCGTCAGAAAAGGAGGTGCGGTTCTTATCACATGTGCACTTGCATCAGCATCAGACTAGCTGCAAAGAAACATTTATAAATAACATACGATGTGCATTGCTTGCAATAAATAACTTCGCACATCGTTACCGATATTGGGAGAAAGTTCGTGTGGCAACAAACGTGTATCGCCTGGCTCAGTGATGAGCAGAATGCAAAGACTCGGAAATTGCATACTTTCAGCACTATCGACACAATAACAAACTCAGATTTTCGTACCTATTTGATTCTGAATTTGGAAAATACCGAGTTTGGCGCTGATGGTTTGTTTGTTTGCTTGTTTGTAGTGACGAAAGTGCAACCAGCCGTCAAATAATGGAGACGCCGACTGACGAAGCGGTCGAGGGAGATGCGTTCCGCGACGTGCTCGCGTTCGTAGACGCGCTCCCAGCGCCAGACTGGAGTGCGGACGAACCAGATCTGCGCGCACACGGTCGGCCTCCTCCTGCTGCTGCATCTGCTGCGCTCTCCGGTGTCGACGATGTGCAAGCGGCATACGCTGGTGAAGCGGGTGTCGTGAATGACTTTCTGGTGGAGATCCTGCTCCCACTTGAAGGCGCTGGCGATGAGGACGATGGCGACAGCAGTGTAATGAGAGTGCCCGAGAGCATGTCCGAATGGAATCCGCTGGGCTTTGGTTCTGTGGCGAATGATGCTGCGTTGGTGCATGTGAAAGACCGCGAGATAGTCTCCTTGTCGCCACAAAACGACACGGCGCCACCAAGTACGAACCCGACAAAACGAAAGAAGCGCCAGTGGAATCCGAACAAAGCCCGCGACGAGCGCCGAGATGAGATCGTGTACTTGCGGAATACTGTGCAAACGCTGAGTGCGAAGCTCAAGGCGCTCCAAGCGGAAACGACTGTGGGGAAAGGCAGTGTGCCGCATCTCCTAAACGCAGACTCTGCTTCTGGTCGAGAATTCTTGTATCCGAGTGCCGACGATCCAGGACTCACCAAAGGTAACATATGTGCAAGTTTTGGACTCACTTCAGAGCAAAAGTTGGTTCCAGTGCCACGAAATGTGTGGCGAGATGTCGCCATGCGCCAACGCCACGCTCGAACTAAAGCCGAACGCGAGAACATTCGGCTGAAACTCGTGCTCGAAGACCAACTGAAAGTCGCGAAACGTTGGGAAAAGATGCTCCAGCGAAGATCGATCTCACAGGTAATGTCTCGTGGTTTTGCTCATGTGGAAGAAAGACCTCATGACTAACCCCGTTCGTGTGTGTGATGTGTGCAGGAGTTTGAAAAGTCCATCCTAGGCAACTTCAATCGCCGAGTCAGTGGTCTGTTGACCGCAGCAGGACGCACAGACGCTGAGATCTTTGACGAACTACTCGCTGGCTTGGACGAGACCTATGCCATGGTGGACACGGTCTTGCGAGAAATGGGTCTCACACATCAAGAGGGAAAGTACAGGAATGCGCGCATCCTAACCAACCGCAACACGGGAAGTGTCTCGCTGCAGATATGCTCGAGCAGCGTGCTTCCATTCGACATGCATTCCACCGGTGCGGCGGCGTGGACTCACTTTGTCTTCCGAAAGCAAAACATTCCCCATCGCTTCTACAAGTTTAACTTCGCCAAGGTGAGCTGAGAAAGCATTTCCATAGCTGTGCGGTGGGATGGTGACGATTGTTTGCTGATGATCCTGTTGTGATATGCTGTCGTCGAACACAAGAATGTGGACGTGACCGAAGACACGATTGTAGAGAATTACAGCGTTGAGATTCATGTGAAAGACACGACCGCGAACATCGGCGTGAAAAAGGCGCTGCGGCGCTATTTCGAAGAAGACCGCATCGTGATCGTGTTTCGGACGCATTTCTACCCCGTGGAGCTCGCAGAGGAGCTGTTGACCGGGGTGTCATTCCGTGTGGCGGGTTATATCATCACCAAGCGACTGAAGACCATCCCAGACGAAAACTATTCGTTGCTGCAAGTGTGCTACACGTACACGCCGATCATGGGCTCAGACCACCCGAAAGTCGGCGACATGACGGATTTCATGATGCGCGCTGCCGAGTCGTACCTAACAGCCTGCCACGAATTGATTGAAAACGTGCTACTTACGCAAACAACAAACAAGTTTGAAGGGTGGTGCTTTGACGATTAAACACTGGGGGTTTGTTCTGATTCAAGCTCTCGAAATTTGTGCAAGGTCTGAAACTTCGACATGGCTGAAACAATATGAACAGCCATTTTGTGTGTGTTGAGGTGTTTGATTCGGCATGAGGCGGACACCGATGTCTGGGGCAGCTAGAGCAGTTTTCGATGAAGAACAATGTCGACTGGGTAGCTGGACATAAAGCAAGAATCACCCAAACGAAAGCAGCTTCTGGGATAATAACTTCAATTCGGTACAAACGAGCAGAAGAAAGCATGAAGTGAAATGTCGTTGCACTCGAATTGTCGTTTGTGATTACCAGTACATGTAAGCTTTTATTAATGGAGCAAGGTATTTCACTTCGACCACGCAAAACATCCACTGCATTTACTCTCCATGAATGCCAGATACACCATCCAAGCTGGCCGTTGGCACTTTCAAAATGATACCTCGGGCACAGCTGGAACCAAACTCGACTGGGGCTCCAACTGGTTGATTGCAATTGACGCTCGGGCAAAAAACGACGTCGCGAGGAAAGTGATAGTGAGATATCGAACGTCACAGAACCAGACTGGGACTCCAGGTGATTGATTGGAGTTGGCTTCGCTATTTCGACGGATTTGTATTCCGCATCAGCATCCTACGCCTCCATGGCTGGCAGGTAACGTTGCAGTGCAACACGCAGAAGAGTCCAGACACCGTACGCATCACATAAAGAGTTGTCAGAAAGCAGGACAATGTGTAAATTTTGACCCCTGAGCAGTGCATCGTAGACACTTTTTTCTCGTTTTTTCCTTCAAATAACATCTCATCAACTGTCGCTGCTTGATTGGTCAGCTGCTCGGGGGTTGACAGCAACTGATTCTCTAATTTATAGACGCACTCAGTTCCCAGCTTGTAAATGTGGAGCGGACAGGCGACAGACACCAGATCCATACGATTCCCTCTCTATGATGGCAAGGGAATCAAGCTCACGCCCCCAACTTGTTCATCGCTTGCGCGAGCAGCACGTTCTCAATCAGTTGGTGGCTCGACGCGAAATTCGCCTCGGTCGCACGCATCATAAACTCCGTCATCGCGCCGACTTTCGGGTGGTCGTTGCCCACGATCGGCGTGTACTCGTAGAACATTTGAAGCAACGAAAACGTCCCAGGGATCGTCTTCGGTCGTTTGACGACGATGTACCCCGAGTTACGGAAGCACACGCCTGACATAGGTTCGTCGTCCAGCTCAACCGGGTTGAACACGGTTCGGAACACGATCACGATGCGATCCTCTTCCACGTACCGCCGCAGCGCTTTTTTCACGCGCAGATACGCTGTCGTGTTTTTCGCGTGAAGCTCTAAATTGAAATTCTCCACGATCGCATCTTCCGTGACGTCGGCATTCTACAGAGAGCAATGAGAAAGCAAAACTTAGTCAAACACTGACGCAGCCAGTCACCAGCTTGTGAAACTCGCCTTTGTGAACTTGACATCGTAGAACCGCGATGGGATCTTCTGCTTTCCAAACAAATAATGGTGCCACACAGCTGTCCCTGTGGAGTGCAAGTCAAAGGGCAGCAGCTTGCTCGAGCAAATCTCGAGCGACATGTTGCCTCTCGAGCCAACTGAGAAAATGCGCGCATCGTTGAACGGCGTCTCGACGTGCGCCAGCCCCGCTGCTTCAAGCACGGCGTCGACCTCCGTGTACGCTCGGTCAATCCCCGCCAGCAGATCCTCGAAAATCTCGACATCCGAGCGCTCTATTGTCGTGACGTACTTGTGATGCAGTTGTGCGCCGTCGATGCATCTGGCCAAGTCCTGTAAAATGTTGTAGTAACAAGGTTAAACCAAACGTTACATGTGATACGAGAGCAAAGTGATGTGCACAAGTACTGACCTGGGTGGCAGCTCTGCGATGCAGCATTCTCTCCCAGCTCTTCGCGACCTTGAGTTGATCTTCCAGCACGAGTCGTAGTCGAATGTTTTCTCGTTCGGCCCGTGCGCGTGCTTCGCTTTGGCGCCGCGCAATGTCTTCCCAGACGCCACACACCGCACGATGGAGCTTCTGGTGCGGCCGACGCTGAGAATGAGAAAGCGAAACCATCGTTTGGCCATCCTCCGAAGCTGTAGCATATTGGTCGCCCTCATCCAGTAGCTCTTCTCCATCATCGTTGATGGAGTTAGACTTTTCTGCTTTCATGGCGTCCAGCTTCTCGGTCAGCTCCACGACTTTGTTGCGCAAGTAGATGAGTTCGTCTCGTCGCTCATCGCGCGCCTTGTTCGGGTTGGACGTCAGCGCGCGCTTCTTCTTGGTCCGCATTCTCTTGGCCGCCGACACAAGTTGCCTGTCTTGCTGCTGTCGCTGCAGCGGCGATGACGGCGAAAACGAGGGAGCGACGACAAGGGCACACGCGCCAAGCGGTGACCCAGCATCGCTGTTGCTCGTGCTCACCTCGCTCCACAGTCCGCCGTCGTCTTCCACGGCATTGGGAGGCTGCTGCTCAAACGGGACCATCGCATCGCTCGGGTCGCGTTCGTCCAGTGGGAGCAGCAGCTCCACCAGGAGCTCGTCGTCGTTGTCATTACCACCACAATGCGACGCGAAGGGCTCGCGGGGCGACGCCAGCGCGTCCGCGTCGCTCACGGAGAAGTCGTCTACGAACGCCAGCACGGCGTCCAGCGCCATGGCGTCCTCGCCGCCCATGGTCGTGGCCATCGCTTCGGTCTTCAAATCTCGCACTGCGCTCTCGCTCATTCTCTCGCACCCTTTTTCTTGTACTTAACTGAGAGTGAGTGAACTGAAATGTAATTTTCATTGCTGTCAACACGAAATAAATATTGTTTATGCACTTTCGATGCTGCAAGTAAAATACGCTGTTTTGCGTTCTATCAGTTATGCGATTGAGCCATCGAAAGTTAGGAACTGTGTGATACAGTACTGCAGATTACCGGATAGTAGAGTATCGAGCATCCTCGACTGCGCAGCTGCCTCCTTTGTTGTCGCTGACGCAGCATCAGGCTGGTGTGATGCTGACGATCAGTGTCATGTGTTGCGTCGCCACTTCGAGGATACTCGGTTGTCAATCTTGCTGGTGCATTCTCGCTTCCACAGAATTGTCCTTCCAAGAGCTGCAACTGGAACAAAAGGTCTTTGTTGGCTTGGTGCGTCTTTTTTTTCAAGGGCGTTCTCAAGTACCTCCCAGGAGCGAGTTTAGGGATCTGATTGGCCCACGACGAAGTGATTAGGGGTTTTGTAGGAGCGCTTGCCTTTCCGCTTCCGATCATTTTTCGGGACGTCGGGAGCGGGAGATACCCGTTTTGTGGGTGGATGTGGTTGCATAGAACATGTGCTGTATGGGTATTGCAGCTCAAGCCTGCACGGACGCGATCGTATCATTCGACGATGCCCTGCATAGCACCTACAGTGTATGTACTTTAGTGCATGCGTTCCTGCTGACATCTCGCAGAGCCGTTCGTCCATTTAAAAATGTATCCTCGTAAAGATTCATCAAACCAATTATAACAGTACCTGTAGTACCGTTCGGAAACTGGTGTAATTGTAATGGGCTATAACCAGCCATTACATGAAGGTGGATCTGTCCCCAGATCTAGTGTGTCACACACCACCATCAGCGTGCATTTGTGGAGACACAAACAACAAAGGGGTTACAGTAAGACAGTCCCCACATGCACGTGTGGCGTCATCCGATGAGGTCACAAAAGTTCTCTGTACTAATCAGTGCAGAATGTTGTTCTCATGTACTAACCAGTACAGAGTAATGACATCCATGTACTAATCAAGTACTGAGTGATGGTTCCTGCTTGGGAAACTGCACTGGTGACGAGACCGACGTGTCTCTGCCACCTGGAGCGAGTGGCGCGAGCCATTCACTTTGCAGGTATTTTATACAAGACTTGAAGTTCAAGCTTCTCGAAGATCCCGCAGGTTCAACCTCAGTGTACCCAAGGTTTTATATATCATATTCATAGGTTTTATTGTGCATGTTTAGGTTTTATGCATAAACCTCTAGGAGTCCTAGTGGTGTTTTATGTGTAGTGTCAGGAACCATAAGCTCATTTCAATTCAGTTGCATTTTTGCCAAGTTCCTCTCAAGTCTTCCTCTCAAGCGCGAGCGTGCGTGCTGTGTTTGAGGCTGTCTCGGATAGCCTCTTACACCTGGTAGCACTTCGTAGTCCTTCCAACGACCAAGTCAAGACTCTGCATAGGCCGCTGAGAGAGCGTACGCAGATCGACCAAGTCAAGAGTCTGCACAGGCCGCTTGTGTAGCGTGCGCGGACATTCCAAGACCCCCTGTCCGATTGTGAGAAACAATGGAAGGGATGGAGACGCCGATGGGTACGATGCCTGCAGAGACCGTGGAGCTGACGAATGAGCATTTCCCTCATTTGTCTAGCCACGAGTGGGCAGCCCTCGAGCGTATGCGAGCAGTCATCGGTGAGGCAGCTGTAATCAGCTTGCTGAGATCAGCGTCACCGGATGAGCAGAGGAATGCGGCTACGAGCTTCATGCATCACGAGATCATGAACACTCATCGACAGCCTGCAACTCCTGTCACGGCGATGAGAGTGGCGCCTCTGAAGCTCGATGTATCTCCGTACCGTGGCGGAGAAAACGAACCTCTAGCGAGATGGTTCGTTGAGTTGGATGCAGCTATCACTGCAAGACAACTACGGGACCCAATGCAGCAAGTGTTGTTTGCGATGTCAAACCTTGCGGGTCGAGCCAAGAGTTGGGCGTATGGGAAGCGATTGGCGGAGCCACATTGCTTCTACGACCTGGACGACTTCAAGCGAGAACTGAAGAGAGCTTTTGAGCCTCCGCAGAGCGAATTTCGAGCTCGCGCTGAGTTCTTAAAGCTTCGTCAGGGTAAATACGACCTACACTCGTACGCTCAACGAGCACGATACCTTGTGTCAAGTATCGTGAATGAGCCGATTGATGTCTCAACGCAAGTTGTGACATTCATGGCAGGACTCAATGACGGTCCGATTCGGAACCAGCTGTTCCGCGAGTATCCGAAGACGCTGGGTGAAACCATCGAGCGAGCGATGCAAGAAGAATTCAGCATCAAGCAAGCCAAGTTCAACGGTTTCGGCCCTCGCCCTGTTCGACAACACGCAGTCACACACGACGGTCCAGAACCGATGGACATCTCGTATGCCGATGCGACCGCTAACAGACAGCCACGCAATGACGGGAAGTGTTTCCGTTGCGGCAAGCCCGGTCACATCGCGAGAAATTGCAAGGTGTCCTTGCCAAGCCAGCAAGCGACACACGGTTCGCGATCGAATCGATCAGGCAGAGGCCGACGATTCGAGCGTTCCCAACAGCCAAAAAACGGGAACGACCAGTAGGAGCCAGCCTTGATAGTCCGCAAGGTTAAGGTAGATGGTTACTCAGAACCTCTACGGGCTCTTGTAGACACTGGTGCGTCGAACAATTTTGTCCGCACACAAGTGGTGAGAAGGCAAGGTTTGGACCTGCCTAACTCAAACAAGGAAATGATCGTTCGCTTGGCGAATGGATCAAAAGTGATGATGCCTAAGCGCGTGTTGCGTATGGCAATCGAATGTGATGATTTCCGAGGTGAAGACGAGTTTATAGCACTCGACCTCGATGACAAGTTCGATCTGATTCTGGGAATGCCCTGGTTGAGAAGGTACCAACCGAGCATTGACTGGAAGAAGAAGAAGATCAGCGTCGACAAGCGAGTCGACGAAGACCTCGGCTGCCTGGCAGCAAGAGAGGTAATTTGGGCATATACATCTGTGGAAGATGTGTCTAATGAGAGTCAGGCGTGCGATGGCCCCTCACACTCAAATGACAAGCCCGTGAAGACCACTGGAGGTGGAGTAGTCAGGCGCCAGAAAAAGACTACTCCTGTAGCCAAGAGCGATGAAGGGTTCCGCTCTGGCAGAAGGAAAGAAGACAAGAAGACCGACGAAGAAGAACGAAGATCTGCAAGCGTCCCTGATCAAGACACAAGAGAATCAGAAGATGAAGTGAAGAAAGAAAAACAAGCTACTTCAAGAGGATATGTGAACGTCGTAGTCTACAATGAAGAAGGTGACAGCAAGACAGTGCGTCACGTACAAGTTGAAAATCCTCCAAGTCTGGCTCAAGAATTGATTTCCTTGCCGTTGATGAGCAAGAAGACGCTCAAGCGTAGCCTGGCGAAAGGCGAAATTCCGCAAATTTGTGCGATGTAAGAGGGCGCTCTTAACAACAGTCCCTCAAACACGGCACACACGCTTGTGCCAGAGGAAGCGATCTCCCGACTTGGAGGGAGGAAGAAGACTTGAGGGCTTGGAGGAAAATTTGTAACTGAATTGAAAATGGTTATGGTTCCTGTCGCTACTTACTAATGAACCCCAAGGGATCCTACACGTTTTATAACTAAAACCTAAACATACACAATAAAACCTATGAATATGATATATAAAACCTTGGGTACACTGAGGTTGAACCTACGGGATCTTCTAGAAGCTTGAACTTCAAGTCTTATTTAAAATCCCTGCAAAGTGATCGACTCGCACCACTCACTCCAGGTGGCAGAGACACGTCGGTCTCGTCGCCAGTCCAGTTTCCCAAGCAGGAACCATCACTCAGTACTTGATTAGTACATGGATGTCATCGCTCAGTACTGATTAGTACATGAGAACAACATTCTGCACTGATCAGCACAGAGAACTTTTGTGACCTCATCGGATGACGCCACACGTGCATGTGGGGACTGTCTTACTGTAATCCCTTTGTTATTTGTGTCTCCACGATGCACGCTGAAGGTGGTGTGTGACACACTAGATCTGGGAACAGATCCACCTTCATGTAATGGATGGTTTTAAAATGGCCATTACAGGCAACACCACTAAGTGTGCATTGTGGAGACACAAATAACAAAGGGATTACAGTAAGACAGTCCCCACATGCACGTGTGACGTCATTCGATGACGTCACGAGTGTTCTCTGTGCTGATCAGTGCAGAATGTTGTTCTCATGTACTAATCAGTACAGAGTAATGACATCCATGTACTAATCAAGTACTGAGTGATGGTTCCTGCTTGGGAAACTGCACTGGTGACGAGACCGACGTGTCTCTGCCACCTGGAGCGAGTGGCGCGAGCCATTCACTTTGCAGGTATTTTATACAAGACTTGAAGTTCAAGCTTCTCGAAGATCCCGCAGGTTCAACCTCAGTGTACCCAAGGTTTTATATATCATATTCATAGGTTTTATTGTGCATGTTTAGGTTTTAGCTATAAAACCTGTAGGGTCCCTTGGGGTTCATTAGCAAGTAGCGACAGGAACCATAACCATTTTCAATTCAGTTGCAAATTTTCCTCCAAGCCCTCAAGTCTTCGTTCCTCCCTCCAAGTCGGGAGATCGCTTCCTCTGGCACAAGCGTGTGTGCCGTGTGTGAGGGATGTTTGGACAGCGCCCTCTTACACCTGGTAGCACTTCGAGCGGTTCTTCCAAGAACCAGTGAAGTGAAGAGGTTTGACGACGGGCTTTAAGCACGAGCATCCATTTAGACCCTGCGAGCATCCTGTTGGGGAAACATGGGGCTACAGGACCCCACTCGGTCCAGCAGTCCGAAAACTGTCGAGTTGATATTGTTGGTTTACATATTGTTTCTCATGAGTGGATGGCGCTTGGAGGCATGCGAGATGTCATAGGAGAGGATGCTGTGGTCAGTCTGCTTCGATCCGGCGTCTCCGGAGGACCAGCAAGAGCGCGGTGGTTCAGCTTCATGCACCACGAGAGTCCCATGTCCTCCGCGAAGCAGGTCGCACCCCTGTTTCCTCAATCAGGCCGGCTGCCCACTGAAGCTTGAAGTCTATCGTATCGCGGCGGGGAGAAGAATGAACCCCTCTACGATGTGGTTCGTCGGTTGGATGCAGCGGTCACTGCCAAAGAAACTGCGAGACCCTTCGCAGAAAGGGTTGTTCACGATGTCAAAATCCTTGAGGTGGCGAAGAGCGGGGGCTTATGGTAAGGCGTGTAGTCGATCTAAAACTGCTTACCCGCTACGACACTTCAAGCCGAGTCAAGAAGGCGTTGAACCTTCACGAGTGAGTTCCGGGCACGCGCCGAGTTCTCAAGCTTCGTCAAGGCCGTTTCGACATCACTCGTATGCACAACGTGCTCGTTACTTGGTATCGAGCATCGTTGACGAGCCGATTGACGTTCCAACGCAAGTCGTGACGTTCATGACGGGTCTGAACGATGGTCCGATTCGGAACCAACTGTTCCGCGAGTACCCCAAGACGCTGGATGAAGCCATTGAGCGCGCGATGCAAGAAGAGTTCAGCATGAAGCAAGCGAAGTTCCATGGGTTTGCGTCGAGACCAATGCGGCAATCAAATGTCGTGCATGATGGCCCCGAGCCCATGGACATCTCGTACATTTCCACGCCTGGAAATGAGCGTCCTCGCAACGATGGGAAGTGTTTCCGTTGCGGGAAGCCGGGTCACATTGCTCGGTACTGCAAGGTGTCTTTGCCAGGTCGGCAAACGACACAGGGTGCTCGCTCGAACAACCACGATCGTTCTTACGGTCGTCGGTTCGAGCGGTCACCTGGGCCAAAAAACGGGAATGGACAGTAGGGGCGGGGCCTCCTACTGGCCCGGAAAAGAGGACTGTGGACGTTGTGGAGACACAGGACTCTGGCCCCATGTGCATCAAGCACATGCAGTTTCCACTATGAGTGAGAAGAGAGTCAGTCAAACGTCAAGTTTGATCGTTCACAAAGTTCATGTAGACGGTATTGCAACGCCTCTACGAGCTTTGGTTGACACTAGTGCGTCGAACAACTTTGTTCGAAATGAATGATCAATCAGCATGGTGTCTTCGTGCCTGATGCGAATGAAGAAAAGATGATGATTGTCCGGTTGGCAAATGGGTCAACTGTGAAGATGCCGAAGCGCGTGGTGCGCTTGGCAATCAAGTGTGAAGATTTCCGAGGTGAAGACGAGTTCATTTTACTCGACCTCGATGACAAGTTTGATATCATCCTGGGGATGCCATGGTTGAAGCGTTATCAACCTAGCATTGACCGGATGAATATGAAGATCTCCGTTGGCAAGTCACGCGATGTTGACTTGTGCTGCACAACAACGGATGAAGTAGTATGGGTGTATACATCTGTGGAAGAGATCCCAGATGGCCCTTGTGATATTGCGGTGTGCGATGGCCCCCCATGTTCACAAGTGGTACCCATTTTGAAGACGACGAACGAAGGTGGAGCAGTCAGGCGCCAGAAAAAGACTGTCTCCTTTGCCATCGACGACGAGAAGGTTCGCGATGGCGTTAACAAGAGTGAATGGAAGAGGAACAGACACCCTCCCCAAGACAAGAAGACCAGCAAGAGAAGTTTTTCGCCAAGAGTTTTGAGTTCCCCTGATCAAGGTACAAGTGGTGATGACGAAGGGAGTGTCCAAGCACAAGACATTCCAAGCGAGTTTGTGAATATCGCGGTCTACAATGAAGAAGGTGACGTGGATGTAATCCGTCACGTGAAGATTGAAAATCCTCCAAGTTCAGTCCAAGAGTTGATTTCCTTGCCGCCGATGAGCAAGAAGACACTGGAGCGCAGCCTAGCGAGAGGCGATATTGCGCAGGTGTGTGTGATCGTTGGAATGGTCGACGAAGGCTTCGTCAACACAGCATCAAGTGCGGATGCAGGTGTGTTGGACGAAAAGACACGGAAGGAAAGGTTCGAGGAGCAGTCGTGGGACGCCCTCAAGAAGAACCCCGTGTATGCGCTTACCAGGGAATATGAAGACATCTTCCCTGACAAGGTGCCGGACGAATTGCCATTCGACAGAGGCATTCGTCATGAGATTGATGTACTTCCTGGCACGAAATACTGCATCACAAGACAGTGGCCGTTGCCAAAGGAACAAGTCGAGGCAATCGACGAGTTCTTTGCACAACGTGCTAAGGCTGGTCATGTGCGGGAGAGCAAGTCTCCGCATTGCAGCCCCACTTTCTGCGTGAAGAAGGCAACTGGAGGTTGGCGCATTGTTCATGCTTTCAACAAGCTGAACGACGCGACAATTCCGGCCCAGACTCCGGTTCCACGCAAGGACATGATCCTTGATGGAATGGTTGGCAGCACCGTCTTCAGTGCCGTCGATCTGAAAGATGGGTTCTATCAGATTCGAATGCGCGAAGACGATGTCCCACTAACCGCAGTGAGTACCCCGAGTGGTATGTTGTGGGAATGGTTAGTGATGCCACAGGGACTGAAGAATGCTCCTGCGACCTTCAATCGAATGGTCACGAACGTTCTTCGTCCTCTGCGAACATTTGCACCAAGTTACTTTGACGACATCTTCGTTCATAGTAAGGCCGCGAATGGGAAGTCTGATGTCGATGTTCATCTCGATCATCTTCGTCAAGTTTTCCAGGTCATGTGTGAGAATAAACTCTACGCAAACTTGAAGAAGTGCATGTTCTTCGCCCCCGAGATCCCTGTTCTCGGTTGTTTTGTGGGCAAGAGCGGTGTTCGAGTCGATCTGGAGAAGGTCAAAGCTATTGACGATTGGCCAGTGCCTCAGAATGTCAAACAGCTGCGACAATGGTTGGGTTTAGCCAACTACTTGCACAAGTACACGCGCAATTATGCAGCGTTGGTGCAACCCCTCACACAACTCTTGAAGAAAGACGTTGAGTGGAAGTGGTCGAAAGACCATCAGACGGCGTTCGAAGAAGTCAAGAGGAGTCTTCGAGAAGCTCCTGTCTTGGCTCTGCCAAACCACGACAAGCCGTTCCACGTCGTCTGCGATGCGAGCGACTATGCCATCGGTTGCGCGTTGATGCAACACGATGATGAGGGTCATGAGCGAGTTGTGTCGTATCAGTCACGACAACTCCGACCCGCAGAGCGGAACTACCCAGTTCATGACAAGGAACTTCTGGCGATGAAGTATTCTTTGGTCAAGTTCCGTGTGTATCTGCTTGGCGAGGAACGCTTTGCTATCTACACTGATCACGCATCTCTGCGTACGGCAGTAAAGACTCCTCATTTGTCGCAAAGAATGGCGAGATGGTTCTCCTTCTTTGCAGAGTACAACTTTGTTGTACACTACAAGCCAGGCAAGACGAACATCTTAGCCGATGCGCTGTCAAGACGTCCGGATTACGATCCGAAGACCAAGAGTGAGGACACGGATGGAGCGTGTCGACTCTGTGAAGATGTTCAAGCGATCGCGGTGCGAGCTGCGACTACAGTGCGAGAAGAGATCGTCGAAGGGTACAAGTCTGACGAAACATGTCGGGACTTGTTGAAGTACTTCAAGGACCCTTCCGACAAAGCACTGCAAGGTCTTCCGTCGCGCACAAGATCGCGAGTTCACCGCTTCCGAGTACACAATAGGTTGTTGTACTATGCGGTCGAACAAGGGGATACAGCAAGGGTTGTTGTTCCCAACGACGAAGGTCTGCGTCATCGACTCTTGTATGAGTACCATGACAATCCTTCGGGTGGCCATCTCGGACGTGAGAAAACGTTTCTCAGTCTTTCCCGGGATTACTACTGGCCACACATGTACAAGTGGGTTCGCAAGTATGTGAGGACTTGCGAGATCTGCCAACGAGTGAAACCCTCTGGTTCCACGCAGGCACCACTTCGTTCATTGGCTGTCCCATCGGATAGTTGGAAGTCTGTGAGTATGGATTTCATATTCGGACTTCCAAGAGACACACATGGACGCAATGGCATCCTTGTGTTTGTGGACCGATTCAGCAAGATGGTTCATCTTGCGCCTGTTTCGGACAAGATCTCTGCTGAGAAGACTGCCAAGGTCTTTGTAGACGTCGTATTCCGTCTGCACGAACTACCAGTCGAGATCGTGTCTGACCGTGACACCCGTTTCACGTCCAAGTTCTGGCGTGCACTGTTCGGACTTCTGGACACCAAGTTGTCCATGTCAACAGCGGCACACCCTGAAACGGACGGTCAAACAGAACGAGTGAATCGTGTCCTCGAAGACGTGTTGCGCAGCTACGCAACGTCTTTCAAAGAGTGGAGTGAGTTTCTCCCTCTTGCCGAGTTTGCGTTGAACAACTCCACGCATGTCTCGACAGGTCACTCTCCCTTTTATGTGAACTATGGCATTCATCCTCGAGTGCCTGCTTCCATAATGGGTGAGGTCTCTACCTTAAGTGGGGGAGGGACTCCGGCTCATGGTAACAAGCCGAAGTCGTCTTACGACCTGAATGCTGCTTCCGAGTTGAAAGCCAATTTTGACTCGATGAAACCCCTCGACGACCTAACGGGTCGTGAAGGGCAGCAAGTCGATGACTTTATCGTGAGGAGACAAGCCGTTGTGAGGTTTGTTCGAGACGCAATCGCGAAGGCTCAGGATCTGCAAAAGGAACAAGCAGACAAGAGCGGAAGGAAGAACAAGCAAGTTTATAAGATCAATGATCTTGTATTACTTAGCACGGCGAACCTGCCTGAACATGCAGTGTCCAACTTGGGAAGCTCCAAGCTTCTGCCAAGGTTCACCGGACCGTTCAGGGTAGTTAAATGCAATGGGGATGCATACACGCTAGACATACCTACACGCGTGCGTCTACACCCGACATTTTATGTGGGTAGACTAAAGCCTTACCTTCCAAGTGGATCTGCGGATCCTACGAGATCTTCCGCAAACGATCGAGCTGATCGTGAAGCCTCTCCACTTGATTGCGAAGAGCAAACAGCTCATCGCTCTGGAGATTCTTCTCGGCGTACAGGAGTTGCAGGACGTCGAAGGATTGGTCCTTCACTGCCTCCAACGCTTGAAGACGAGAATGGTACTCGCCACGAAGTACCTCGAGAGCCGAACCTGCCTCTTCCACAGAGCGCAACAGGCGATCGTGAGCCAACTCACGAGACTTCTCGTTCTTCTGGAGTCGAACAAGTTCGTCCTGAACCTGTTGGAACCGTTCCTCGTAACGGGACTCCAAAGCCGAACACTGGGCAGAACCTTCTGTCAGGACGTCGATCTTCGACTCATGATCGGCGACAAGGTTCTCGAGACTCTCGCAGCGTTCCTCAAGTGTCGAACAACGCTGCTGCAAAGCCTCGATTTGCCCACGATGAGCACTCTTCCACTTCCAGAGTCGCTCAATCGTTTTCTCGTTCAGCCCCACCCCCGTTGTTAGACTCTCAGGGAGAGCATCGCTGGGTGGTTGAGTCGATTGTTGATCATGAAGATCGACCGACTCATCGTCGAGGAAAGGAGCAGTTGAACCATCAACGCTTCTACAGAGTTCGGTGGCGTGGATATCCACCGAGCTCGGACACGTGGGAACCTCGTCAGACATTGGAGTCTGATGTTCCCGACGTGGTCCGCAGCTATGAGAACTGCTTGTAGCGTCGCCAGGGGCGACACTACGACGACCAGAGCTACGGTTCGCTCTGTCGTCAGCGAGAGTTCTTCTTTCGGCACGAGCATTGCCACGACGAAGAAGACGCTCCATCTTGTTCTCATTCTCAAGACGAACAAATGTTCGCCATGAGTCTCTCTGGGCTGCGATGTGTTGGTTCGGATCATCGCGATCGTTGATCTGACGCCAACTGAAGAACCGCTCCTTGTAGAACTCGAGCTCCCACTTCTTCTTCAGAATGGGAGAAATGTCGAAGAGTTCTGGAGCTGTCTGCTGTCGCTTGGACGACGGACGTTCTTCACGGTTCACTTGGTCACTTGGTCGCTTCATTGCCGAATGGAAAGTGAACTGCTCCGAAAGGTCTGCAAAAGTACGCAAGGTACTTGTGAATTTAAGGAGGGGATGATGTAATGGGCCATAACCAGCCATTACATGAAGGTGGATCTGTTCCCAGATCTAGTGTGTCACACACCACCTTCAGCGTGCATCGTGGAGACACAAATAACAAAGGGATTACAGTAAGACAGTCCCCACATGCACGTGTGGCGTCATCCGATGAGGTCACAAAAGTTCTCTGTGCTGATCAGTGCAGAATGTTGTTCTCATGTACTAATCAGTACTGAGCAATGACATCCATGCACTAATCAAGTACTGAGTGATGGTTCCTGCTTGGGAAACTGGACTGGCGACGAGACCGACGTGTGTCTGCCACCTGGAGTGAGTGGCGCGAGCCAATCACTTTGCATGGATTTTATACAAGACTTGAAGTTCAAGCTTCTAGAAGATCCCGTCGGTCAAACCTAGTGTACCCAAGGTTTTTATATCATATCATAGGTGTATTGTGTATGTTAGGTTGTAGTTATAAAAGTGTAGATCCTGGGTTCAGTAGTAAGTAGCGACAGGGAACCATCACCATTTTCAATTCAGTTACAATTTCCTCCCAAGCCCTCAAGTTTATTCCTCCTCCAAGTAGGGAGATACGCTTCCTCTGGCACAAGCGTGTGTTGCCGTGTGTGAGGACTGTTTGGAACAGCGTCCCTCTTACACTGGTAGCACTTCGAGCGTCCTTCAACGACCCAGTGAAGTGAGGGGTTTGAAGACGCGGCTTTAGCACGTCGAGCATTCATTTAAGGAAAACTGAGAGCATCATTTGGACATGGATGACTACAGGAAAGACCCCACTCGGTCAGCAGTACGGAAAACTGTCGAGTTGACTGTTGAGGGTTTCCCTCATTTGTCTTCTCATGAGTGGATGGCGCTTGAGCGCATGCGAGATGCCATCAGAGAGGCTGCTGTGGTCAGTCTGCTTCGGTCGGCGTCTCCGGAGGACCAGAAGAGCGCGGTGGTCTGCTTCATGCACCACGAGATCATGTCCTCCCGGAAGCAGGTCGCAACCCCTGTTTCCTCAATCAGGACGGTGCCACTGAAGCTTGACGTCTCTCCGTATCGCGGCGGGGAGAATGAACCCCTCTTACGATGGTTCGTCGAGTTGGATGCAGCGGTCACTGCAAAGCAACTGCGAGACCCTTCGCAGCAAGTGTTGTTCACGATGTCCAACCTTGCGGGTCGTGCGAAGAGCTGGGCTTATGGTAAGCGTTTAGTCGATCTAAACTGCTTCCCCAGCTACGACCACTTCAAGACCGAGCTCAAGAAGGCGTTTGAACCTTCACAGAGTGAGTTCCGTGCACGCGCCGAGTTCCTCAAGCTTCGTCAAGGCCGTTTCGACCTTCACTCGTATGCACAACGTGCTCGCTACTTGGTGTCGAGCATCGTTGACGAGCCGATCGACGTTTCGACGCAAGTCGTGACGTTCATGGCGGGTCTGAACGATGGTCCGATTCGGAACCAACTGTTCCGCGAGTATCCCAAGACGCTGGACGAAGCCATTGAGCGCGCGATGCAAGAAGAGTTCAGCATCAAGCAAGCGAAGTTCCATGGGTTCGCGTCAAGACCAATGCGGCAATCAAATGTTGCGCATGATGGTCCCGAGCCCATGGACATCTCGTACATTTCCACGCCTGGGAATGAGCGTCCTCGCAACGATGGAAAGTGTTTCCGTTGCGGGAAGCCGGGTCACATTGCTCGGAACTGCAAGGTGTCTTTGCCGGGTCGGCAAACGACACAGGGTGCTCGTTCGAACAACCACGATCGTTCTTACGGTCGTCGGTTCGATCGGTCACCTGGGCCAAAAAACGGGAATGGACAGTAGGGGCGGGGCATCCTACTGGCCCGGAAAAGAGGACTGTGGATGTTGTGGAAACACAGGACTCTGGCCCCAATGTGCATGATGCACATGCAGTTTCCACTATGAGTGAGAAGAGTGTCAGTCAAACGTCAAGTTTGATCGTTCACAAAGTTCACGTAGACGGTATTGCAACGCCTCTACGAGCTTTGGTTGACACTGGTGCGTCGAGCAACTTTGTTCGAAATGAAGTGATCGTCAGGCATGGTGTCTTCGTGCCTGATGCGAATGAAGAGAAGATGATGATTGTCCGGTTGGCAAATGGGTCAACTGTGAAGATGCCGAAGAGAGTCATTCGTTTGGCAATCAAGTGTGAAGATTTCCGAGGTGAAGACGAGTTCATTTTACTCGACCTCGATGACAAGTTTGACATCATCCTGGGAATGCCGTGGTTGAAGCGTTACCAACCTAGCATTGACTGGATGAATATGAAGATCTCCGTTGACAAGTCACGCGATGTTGACTTGTGCTGCACAACAACGGATGAAGTTGTATGGGTGTATACATCTGTGGAAGAGATCCCAGATGTCCCTTGTGATATTGTGGTGTGCGATGGCCCCCCATGTTCACAAGTGGTACCCATTTTGAAGAAGATGAACGGAGGTGGAGCAGTCAGGCGCCAGAAAAAGACTGTCTCCTTTGCCATCGACGACGACAAGGTTCGCGATGGCGTTGACAAGAGTGAATGGAAGAGGAACAAACACCCTTCCCAAGGCAAGAAGAAGAAGACCAGCAAGAGAAGTTTTTCGCCAAGAGTTTTGAGTACCCCTGATCAAGGTACAAGTGGTGATGACGAAGGGAGTGTCCAAGCACAAGACATTCCAAGCGAGTTTGTGAATATCGCGGTCTACAATGAAGAAGGTGGCGTGGATGTAATCCGTCACGTGAAGATTGAAAATCCCCCAAGTTCAGTCCAAGAGTTGATTTCCTTGCCGCCGATGAGCAAGAAGACACTGGAGCGCAGCCTAGCGAGAGGCGATATTGCGCAGGTGTGTGTGATCGTCGAAATGGTCGACGAAAGCTTCGTCAACACAGCATCAAGTGCGGATGCAGATGTGTCGGACGAAAAGACACGGAAGGAAAGGTTCGAGGAGCAGTCGTGGGACGCCCTCAAGAAGAACCCCGTGTATGCGCTTGCCAGAGAATATGAAGACATTTTCCCTGACAAGGTGCCGGACGAATTGCCATTCGACAGAGGCATTCGTCATGAGATCGATGTACTTCCTGGCACGAAATACTGCATCACAAGACAGTGGCCGTTGCCAAAGGAACAAGTCGAGGCAATCGACGAGTTCTTTGCACAACGTGCTAAGGCTGGTCATGTGCGAGAGAGTAAGTCTCCGCATTGCAGCCCCACTTTCTGTGTGAAGAAGGCAACTGGAGGTTGGCGCATTGTTCACGCTTTCAACAAGCTGAATGACGCGACAATTCCAGCCCAGACTCCGGTTCCACGCAAGGACATGATCCTTGATGGAATGGTTGGCAGCACCGTCTTTAGTGCTATCGATCTGAAAGATGGGTTCTATCAGATTCGAATGCGCGAAGACGATGTTCCGTTGACCGCAGTGAGTACCCCGAGTGGTATGCTGTGGGAATGGTTAGTGATGCCACAGGGACTGAAGAATGCTCCTGCGACCTTCAATCGAATGGTCACGAACGTTCTTCGTCCTCTGCGAACATTTGCACCAAGTTACTTTGACGACTTTTTCGTTCATAGTAAGGCCACGAATGGGAAGTCTGATGTCGATGTTCATCTCGATCATCTTCGTCAAGTATTCCAGGTCGTGCGTGAGAACAAGCTCTACACAAACTTGAAGAAGTGCATGTTCTTCGCCCCTGAGATCCCTGTTCTCGGTTGTTTTGTGGGCAAGAGCGGTGTTCGAGTCGATCCGGAGAAGGTCAAAGCTATTGACGATTGGCCAGTGCCTCAGAACGTCAAACAGCTGCGACAGTGGTTGGGTTTAGCCAACTACTTGCACAAGTACACGCGCAATTATGCAGCGTTGGTGCAACCCCTCACACAGCTCTTGAAGAAAGACGTTGAGTGGAAGTGGTCGAAAGACCATCAGACGGCGTTCGAAGAAGTCAAGAGGAGTCTTCGAGAAGCTCCTGTGTTGGCTCTGCCAAACCACGACAAGCCGTTCCACGTCGTCTGCGATGCGAGCGACTATGCCATCGGTTGCGCCTTAATGCAACACGATGATGAGGGTCACGAGCGAGTTGTGTCGTATCAGTCACGACAACTCCGACCCGCAGAGCGGAACTACCCAGTTCATGACAAAGAACTTCTGGCGATGAAGTATTCTTTGGTCAAGTTCCGTGTGTATCTGCTTGGCGAGGAGCGCTTTGCCATCTACACTGATCGCGCATCTCTGCGTACGGCAGTAAAGACTCCTCATTTGTCGCAAAGAATGGCAAGATGGTTTTCCTTCTTTGCTGAGTATAATTTTGTTGTACACTACAAGCCCGGCAAGTCCAACATACTTGCTGACGCTTTGTCAAGACGTCCGGACTATGATCCGAAGAACAAGAGTGACGACACGAACGGAGCGTGCCGACTCTGTGAAGACGTCAACACGATTGCTACGGGAGTGGCAAGCACAATCCAAGAAGAAATCGCTGAGGGCTACAAGCGAGACGAAGCATGTCAAGAACTGATCAAGTATTTCAAGAATCCCTCAGATAAGGCACTCCAAAACCTCCCATCAAGAGCAAGATCGCGTGTTCACCGTTACAGCATGCACAATGAGCTGTTGTATTATGCGGTTGACGAAGGGGATCCAGCGAGGATCGTTGTCCCCAACGACGAAGGTCTGCGTCATCGACTCTTGTACGAGTATCATGACGGTCCTTCGAGTGGCCATCTCGGACGTGAGAAAACGTTTCTCAGCTTGTCTCGAGATTACTACTGGCCTCACATGTACAAGTGGGTTCGCAAGTATGTGCGTACTTGCGAAGTGTGCCAAAGAGTTAAGCCATCCGGCTCTACTCGGGCCCCACTTCGTTCATTACCTGTCCCTCAGGACAGTTGGAAGTCTGTGAGTATGGATTTCATATTCGGACTTCCAAGGGACAAACATCGCAGGAATGGTGTCCTGGTGTTTGTGGACCGATTCAGTAAGATGGTGCATCTTACCCCGGTCTCGGACAAGATCTCGGCAGAGATGACTGCGAAAGTCTTTGTAGACGTGGTGTTCCGCCTACATGGTCTGTCCTCAGAGATCGTATCAGACCGTGACACTCGGTTTACATCCAGATTCTGGCGTACTCTGCTTGGCATTTTGGATACGAAACTATCCATGTCAACAGCAGCACACCCAGAGACAGATGGTCAAACTGAACGAGTGAATCGTGTTCTGGAGGACGTGTTGCGCAGTTATGCGACGTCTTTCGGAGAGTGGAGCGAGTTTCTCCCTCTCGCTGAGTTTGCGTTGAACAACTCCACGCATGTCTCGACAGGTCATACCCCGTTCTATGTGAACTACGGACTCCATCCGAGAGTGCCAGCGTCACTAGTGGGAGAGGTTTCTACCTTAAGTGGGGGAGAGACTATGGCTAAGGAGCCACAGTCGGATCTGAATGCTGTCACAGAGTTAAAAGCGAATTTTGACTCGATGAAACCCCTCAACGACCTAACAAGTCGTGAGGAACAGCAAGTCGATGACTTTGTTGTGAGGAGACAAGCCGTTGTGAGGTTTGTTCGAGACGCAATCGCGAAGGCTCAGGATCTGCAAAAGGAACAAGCAGACAAGAGCGGAAGGAAGAACAAGCAAGTTTATAAGATCAATGATCTTGTATTACTTAGCACGGCGAACCTGCCTGAACATGCAGTGTCTAACTTGGGAAGCTCGAAACTTCTGCCAAGATATATTGGACCGTTCAGGGTAGTTAAATGCAATGGGGATGCATACACACTAGACATTCCTAAACGCATGCGACTACACCTTACGTTCTACGTAGGTAGACTAAAGCCTTATCTTCCAAGTGGGTCAGCGAACCCTATAGAGCCTTTGGCAGACGATCAAGTTGATCCTGAAGTCGCTCCGCCAGCTCGCGAAGAGTCTGTAACTCATCGCCATGGAGCTTCTTCTCGGCATAAAGGCGCTGAAGCACATCAAAGGACTCGTCCTTTATTGTCTCCAACGCGAGAAGGCGACCATGATACTCCTTCCGAAGTATCTCAAGAGAAACCCCTGCCTCTTCCACAGAGCGCAGTAGACGTTCGTGATACGCATCACGAGCTTTCTCAGCCTTCTGGAGTCGTTCAAGCTCGGCTTGAATCTTCTCGAACCTCTGTTCGAAACGTGACTCCATTGCCGAACGCTGGGCAAGACCATCGAACAGCAAGTCGATCTTCGACTCCTGCTCCTTCAACCGGTCTTCGAGGCTTTCGCACCGGTCTTCGAGTACCGCGTTGCGAACTTCAAGAGCCTCGATCTGAGCGCGGTAAGCACTCTTCCAGAGTCGCTCAATCGTTTTCGCGTTCAACCCCACCTCCTCTGATCGATCATCAGGGAGAGCGCCGTTGGATCGTTGAGTCGATAGTCGATCATGAGGATCGATCGACTCGTCGTCGAGGAGAGAAGTCGTTGAACCGTCAACGCTTCTACAGAGTACGGTGGCTTGGCTATCCACCGGACTCAGACACGTGGGAACCTCGAGAGACTCTTCAGTCTGATGTTCCCGACGTGGTTCACAGCTACGAACAGAGCTTGTAGTGCTCTCGCGAGCACTAGAACGACGAGAGCCAAGCTCTTTGCGGTCGTTCTCGAGCGTGCCTCCTAGGTTCCCTAGCAAACGCTCGACAAGATTCTCGTTCTCGAGTCGGACAAACGTCTTCCACGACTCGAGCTTCGCTGTGCTGGACTGGCCAGGATCGTCGCTGCCGGACATCTTGCGCCAGAGGAAGAACAACTCCTTGTAGAATCGACATCCTCCACGCTTCTTGCAAATAGCGGAGATGCCGTACAAGCCGGGAGTCGTCCGCTGCCGCTTCTGTAACGGGGTTACACTGTAACATGGTTACGCACCTGTGTTGTGCCACACAACCAAACCGAACCTTGCGGTACGTAGAGTACGCGCAACAAGTTTAAGACCGAACCATGAGGTTCGTCGTACTTGCTCGAACCTTCACGGTGGAGCCGGCAGCCAGTCTGAGTGACGGCGCCTCCGATTGGATATAATTGAACATGCATTTCATCCAATCACATAAGACAACTAGCGTTAGTCTTTCATAGCCACTCATTGCCCCATGGGGAGTAATTACACTTGAGATTGCTATTGTTCATAGTTACATAAAGATAATCCAGGTTGTTCTACAGAGGGCAACCTCCAACAAATAAACAGTTCCATTTTTACCGTTAACTAAAGCCTTTGGTTATCGACGGTTACTCAATAGAGACCTATAGGTAACCGATTGTTGCACTGCAGGAAGCAGGCAACCGCTCTCGGAACAGAGTCCTTGAGAGAAGCGTTGCATACGCTTCCTCACACACGTACCGTGCTGCGTAACTCGGAAGTGTCCGGTTACAACTGGTAGCACTCGTAGTCAATCTACGACCCGGCAGAGGTGACTGCCTGAATCGCTTCCTCAAGGATTCATCATGGCGTCAATTGACCCTGCGCAGTTCCCGCACCTCTCGGCTGAACACCGGAGTGTGCTGACCCGAATGGCACAAGCGCTAGGCGACCAAGTCGCTCTAGACGTGCTCTCGGCGTCGCCGGAACAGCAAATCTTTCGACTCGAGCAGTTCGAGAACTTCTCGAACGCTCAGCGCCTCGAAGGAGAGCGAAGTGCGCAAGCACAAATGCAAGCCACCGCAAGCTTGACCGCAGAGATGCTGCGCTCAGCTGCTGAGTCGCGCGAAGCGCTCGAGCGAGTGGTATCTGTGGTTGCTGGTGCAGCCACGTCTTTGTCGAGTGCGGCTTCTGCGCCTCAGACACCCGCGTCCCAAACTCCCCGCCCAAGAGCTGTCAAGATCGACGCTCCGAAATTCGATGGTGCGGATGGCGACAAGCTCATCCACTGGCTGCTCGCCGTGGAGCGTTGCGCCAAGGCTCAGCTCATCGACAGCAACGAGCAGATGGTGTCTTACGCCATCTCGAACCTGCGCGGTCGAGCGTCGGAATGGGCATTCTCGACGTTGCTCGCCGATGAGTGTGCATTCGACACGTGGGATATTTTCCGTGCGAGAATCACCGCCATGTATCAGCCTCCGAACAACGAAGTGCTGTTGCAAGGTCGTTTCTTCTCCTTGAAACAAGGGAAGCTCTCACTGGAACGATACATCCAGGAGATGAGAAGCCTGTGCGCGGCGATCACGACCAGCCCTTTGCCTGAGTCTGTGAAAGTGCCTGCGTTTCTCAACGGCCTCAACAGTGGACCAGCGCGTCAGGAGTTGTACCGACGCTTGCCGGCCACGATGGAAGATGCGATCCGCATTGCGCTCGTTGAGCAGCAATCGTTCAGAGTCAGCCGACCTGATTGGAACGCTGGCCGCCACAACGGTGCGCATCACAGCCACCGAGCAGTCACGAATGAGCGGCGCTTCCATGGTCCGACACCAATGGATCTCAGCAGCGCCGAAGTGACCTGCTTTAACTGTGGCAAGCGAGGACACTATCAGTCGAAGTGTCCCGCTCCAAGGCAGCCCGCTCCTCGCACTGGAAATCAGGCGAGAGACTACCAAACGCCGCGCGGCAACCACGCTCACCGAGGTGGCAGATCCGCTGTGGCAAGAAAGGGAAACGGAATGTCTCAGTAGAAGCGGGACGCTCTACTGAGACAGACTCTATAGCTTCGGCGTCGCCGACTACTAGAGTCGTGCAGATGGGAAGCTTAGTCCCAGGAGCTCTTGACAACAAGGCTCCGAGTGAGATGTTGGTATATAGCGCCGATGTGAAGGGCTATGGGAAGAAAATGACGGTTCTTGTTGACTGCGGTGCGTCACAGAACTTCGTCTCGAAGGCAGCTCTGGAACAGAGTCTGCAAGCGTATGACCGACTTGTCCACAGTGGCAAGCGCGAGAAGATGATCGTGCGTCTGGCCGATGGGTCGACAGTACACACTGAAGGGGTTCAAGTCGAACTCTCTTTCAGTTTTTGCGACTTTGTCTGCAAAGAAACGTTCGTGGTACTAGCGATGGGGTCGAGGTACGACCTCATCCTAGGGATGCCTTGGCTGGCGAAACATCAGCCTTGGATCGATTGGCGAGCACGCACAATCGGAAGCTCCATCCCTTCCTCTGATGAAGAGCGAAGGTTGCGGGAAAATTTCCACGCAATGGATGCGAGCTTTGAACACGCTGTGGTAGGGAGCCCAGCAGGAAGACATGCGGCGGCAGCGAGCCCCGCTTCAAACACTCACGCTGTGGCAGGGAGCCCAGCTAGAAGATGCGCTGAGGCAGGGAGCCCAGCAAAGAGATCAACTGCGGCAGGTAGCCCAGTTTGTGCGGAAGCGCCAGAAAGTCCAGACGTGGACACTGGTGCGCAAGTGTGCGGCTCCAGAGCACCCGAGCCAGCCCCCGCAAGTGACAGCGACAGTACAGGTGTACACGCGTCAACCAGCTCGTACCACCCTGACGGTGCAGTACTGGAGCTCAGAACCGCGAGGTCGCGCGTTCGCATCAACCGACGAGGGCGACGCAAGTTGTCAGCTCGCGAGAGAGACAGTGCATTGGCATCTGTTGCTGAGGAAACGGCCGCCTCGCACACGATTGCCCCATCTTTCAATGCAGCTGCAGCTTCGCTGCGCGCCTTCGACAGGATCTCGGATCCGTCGATAGATCGCGCTCACGTTGATGTGGCGCTCAGACGCGCGAAGCGCAGTCCGGAAGCAAACGCATCAGACGAAGTGTTCTTCGCTGAATTTGCGGCGCTCCATGAGCTGCCGAGTACCGTTGAGGCGATTGTATCCCTCGAAGAAATGAGTTATGAACTCTTTCTTACGGATCTAGAGCGTGATCAGATCCGCGAGATCGTCGTTCCGACTGCGTTCACGCGTAGCGAACTATGCACCTCGTCCACTGCGGATGAGAGTGTTTTAGAGCCAGACAAACAGAAACGGTTTGCTGCTCAGGATTGGGACGCCGTGAAAGGCAGTCCATACTTTGACTTATTGTGGGAGTTCAAAGATGTGTTTCCCGACAAAGCGCCAAGTGCCCTGCCCGTTGATCGTGGCGTACGGCACGAGATTGACCTCGAGCCCGGGAGCAAATATTGCGTGACCAGACAATGGCCGCTGCCCCGCGAGCAGGTTGAGGCAATCGACGAGTTCTTCGCGAAACGTGCCCTCGCCGGTCATGTGAGAGAAAGCAAGTCTCCACATAGCTCACCCACGTTTTGTGTGCGGAAAGCGACTGGTGGCTGGCGCATTGTTCACGCTTTCAACAAGCTGAACGCCGCCACCATTCCGGCACAAACGCCGATCCCAAGGAAGGATGTCTTGATCGACTCCATGGGTGGCTCGACAGTGTTCTCCGCACTGGATCTGATGGATGGGTTCTATCAGATCCTCATGCGAGAGAGTGACGTTCCCTTGACGGCAGTAAGCACACCCAGCGGGATGCTGTGGGAGTGGCTCGTTATGCCACAAGGTTTGAAGAATGCACCAGCGACGTTCAATCGTCTGGTAACGCATCTTCTGCGTCCTCATCGTGCGTATGCACCGAGCTATTTCGATGACATCTTCGTGCACAGTCGTGCCGAAGAAGGTCTCAGTGCCGTTGACGTGCACAAGAGACATTTGCGCTCAGTGTTGCAGTGCTTACGAGACAACAGTCTGTATTGCAACCTGAAGAAATGCATCTTTGGCGCCTCAGAGATACCGATCCTGGGCTGCTATGTTGGCAAAGCTGGCGTCCGCGCGGACCCAGAGAAGATCAAGGCGATCGCCGACTGGCCGATCCCAAAGAATGTCAAGGACTTGCGCAAGTGGCTTGGCTTGGCAAATTACTTGCACAAGTACAGCCACAACTATGCGGCAAGAGTCCGTCCGCTCACGCATCTCTTGAAAAAGGATGTCGAGTGGGACTGGACGAATGATGTCATGAATGCATTCATTGACGTGAAGGAGTCACTAGTTCGCGCTCCTGTCCTGGCGTTGCCGGACCACACGAAAGCCTTCAGTGTCGTGTGCGATGCCAGCGATTTTGCAATCGGCTGTGCGCTGATGCAGAAGGATGATGACGGCCATGAGCGCGTCGTATCATACCAAAACAGACTGCTTAAAGCAGCTGAAAAGAATTATCCTGTGCACGACAAGGAGCTGCTTGCGATCAAGTACGCTCTCTTGAAGTTCAGGGTCCACCTTTTGGGTGCGACACCGTTCGTTGTGTACACGGATCACGCGTCCTTGCGGACCGCGATTAATTCCCCCCATTTATCGCAGCGAATGGCGCGATGGCTTGCATTCTTCTCCGAGTTCAACTTTCGGGTCGAATACAAGCCGGGAAAGGAAAATGTTCTGGCGGACGCGCTCTCGCGCCGTCCAGATTACGAGTCGAGCGTTGACGACAGCTCTGACGCCCTGTGTTTGGAGCGCACTCCTGATCTCATGCATCTGAGCATCAGTCGAGTGCAAACAAAGCTCAAGGACAACATTCAGTCGCTTTATGCAAAGGACGATGAATGTCGCTTGTTGATTGCTCACTTTGACGGCTCGTCCAAAGAGTCATTGCCTGCCAAACTCGAGTCAAAGCTTGCTCGGTTTAGTTACCACGACGGGTTGTTGTGGCATCGACTGTCCAACTTTGATTACCCGCGTGTGTATGTACCGCATGACCAGGATCTGAAACTTTCGATCCTGCATGAGTTTCACGATGCACCAGCGAGTGGGCATCTCGGACGTGAAAAGACCTTCTTGCAAGTGTCTAATGTGTTTTGGTGGCCACACCAATACAAATGGGTGGCCAATTATGTACGCTCATGCGAGCAGTGCCAGCGCGTGAAGCCTGCGGGCAAGAACAAAGCGCCGCTGCATCCGCTGCCGATTCCGCAAGATTGCTGGAAGTCGGTCAGCATGGATTTCGTCTTCGGTTTCCCGGAAGACAAGGCGCGCAACACAGGCGTCGTCGTGTTCGTCGACCGACTGAGCAAAATGGTGCATGTTGCACCCGTGCGCAAGCATGTCACTGCGCAAGAGACGGCGTGCCTATTTTTAGAGCACGTGTTCCGCTATCACGGCTTGCCCGAGTCTATTGTATCAGACCGGGACCCGCGTTTTACCGCTGCCTTTTGGCGCGAACTCTTTCGCCTGCTCGGCACAGATCTGGCGTTGTCCACTGCCGATCACCCCGAGACAGACGGGCAAACCGAGCGCGTGAACCGTGTCGTCGAGGATATTCTTCGCAGCATCGCTGTCGATCATCCCCGCGACTGGAGCCGCTGGCTGCCGTACGCCGAGTTTGCTATAAATAGCAGCGAGCACGCCTCTACGGCCGTGACTCCGTTCTATTTTAACTCGCTGCGGCACCCGCGCGTACCCGCCACTCTGTTTGAGGGCGTCGAACGTTCTGCGGTGGGAGGGCAACTCGCTGCGCTCGATGCGAGCGCGCGATCTCCGTCACCGGACGTGGCGTCGACCGCTCACGTGGACGCGCGCGATGCGCCGCCTGTGCGATCGCGTTCCGAATCTGTCACGGTCTTACCGGACAGCACGCAGAGTATTGACATCTCGGGCACGGTACTGAGTGACGGTACTCGTGTCCCTAAAGATGGATCACCCACGGTACTGAGTTACGGTACTCGTGTCCCTAAAGATGGATCACCCACGGTACCGAGTTACGGTACTCGTGCTAAAAATAGCCAGTCTCAGACGGAATCAGGCGACTGCTCGTGCGAGCGTCAGCCACGAATGGAAGGACGCGCGGTGTCACACACCGGCGCAGAAATAGATCTCTCTGCAGCACGCGCTGCGAGAGCAACGAAAAAGCAAGACAAAGCCGTCGCGGCAGCGCGGCAATTTGTCGATGAGCGCGCAGCATTGTTGCGTCGCGTACGCGACCAACTAGCTGCTGCGCAAGACAAGCAAAAGCTCTACGCCGATAAATCGGGTAGAAAGAACAAACAAACGTTTTGTGTGGGTGATAAAGTGCTTTTAAGCATTAAAAACCTACCAAACGATGCAGTCACAACGCTCCCCAGCGGGAGTAAGTTGTTGCCACGATTCATCGGGCCATACACTGTTGTGGAGAAGATTGGAGACTTGAATTACAAGCTCGATCTCCCAACGAGAATGGCAACGCACCCCGTGTTCTACGTGGGTTTGCTGAAACGCTACCATGACGCTACTGTGGATTTTTATCCCAGTGCGGGAGCACGTCGGTCTCATCAGGGGGCTCAGACGCCGCCCATCGAGACACGAGCGCGTTGTGCCTCTCCCAAAGCGTCTTCACTCGCGGAGCGTACCTCGCGTGGAAGTGCTTCCCGCGGACATGGTACTCCTCCAGCATCTGACGAGCTTCCTTCAGCTCCGTCTCAAGCGCCGTCACCCTCTGCTTCAACAGCGAGGTTTCGTCCAGATATTGCTGGCGAAGGGTACGGACGGCTTGCTGTAGCGCCCCCAAAGACGATGCGTTCGCGTGAACCATCTGAACCATCGCATCTGGTGCAACCACCGATGCTGAAGCGAAGTAGGGCGCCACCTGTCCCGCTGATTGACAAGCAGGGACAGCGCCACTACCATGTTGAGCGCCTGCTGCGTGTGCAGCGGCGTAAGGGGAACACCCACTACCTTGTGAAGTGGCGTGGGTACGATGTGTCGCAGAGCTCGTGGGAGCCTGCTGAGCGCCTCCTCGAGGACGTTCCCGATTTGGTCGCCGCTTTTGAGCGTGCGTTGGTGGCGAGTGGGACTCGTCCATCTGCCGCTTGTTAACGACGTGACTCGAACGAGCACGGTCAACAGTCTTGTTCGCTTCGCGGTACTTTTGTACGCGCTGCACAGCGAATTGCATGCGCTGGCTACGTTGTGCCCCAGGATCGGTGGCCAATATACGCGCAGTGCCAAAGCGTTTCACACCGGTTCTTGATGCCAAGAACGCGGTTTCATATTGATCCTCGGTCTCATCTTCGTAAAGGATAACCGGGATCGGGTGCACGCGCAGTGCCCCATCACGTCCTCGCAGATCGGCTTCGCGCCATCGTGCGAACTCGGAGTCATACCTCTCGAGTGGAACCCGCGCCTGTGCAAGTAAATTTGCCGGGGTTTTTGCTGTCGGCCATTCACTTGGCGGCGGCATAATGGGAAGCGAATAATGGACGGAACCTTTTCGCGGTGGTTCCAGTCCGGTCTCATTATTGGTAATGATGACCTCCTCCTTCCCTCTTTCTTTGACAGTCTTTGCGACGTCATTTTCTTCATCCGTCCGATAAATCGAGACGTCTGCCGAGGGATTCCGTTCCAACTCGTGCAGTTCGGGGCTACCGCTCCCGTAATGCAACTCCTCGTACTCGACCCACTCGCCGATGGAGCCGAGCTTCACTGTGATGTCTTCCCCTTCCTCCCCTTCTTCGGGCGAGTACTCTTGGTAGTCGACTGCCGTGTCTTCTTCGGCGTCGCTTGTCCTGCTCATCGGCATGATGGCAGGGAGGTCGCCAAATTGTAGCTCACTGACACAGTCAGGAGCAGCCTTCGGTTGAGTCGACTCGACGTCGCTCATGCTCACGTCTACTGTGGCAGTCGTGGTCGCAGCGGCAGCGCGTTGTTTTGCGCTCGCCGTCTCGCGCTTTTCAGCGTCGAGCTTTTGCAATCTTTGAACGAGTCCTTCTGCAGGGCCGCTCGCGCATCGGGCGATCTTCTCGCGCACCGATTTGTTTGTCGCCATCACGTGTGCGTCCACACTTGTGATTTTACGACGATTCTCGGAGAGCTTTGCACGCGTGTTCGCTGTGCCTCTCACGATAAATTCTGACCACGACTTCGTGAGTCGTAGCGTGACCACCACACGTTTCTCACACCGACCCTTCGAGTGTTTCGCACTTTAAGTGGGGGGTGGTGTAACGGGGTTACACTGTAACATGGTTACGCACCTGTGTTGTGCCACACAACCAAACCGAACCTTGCGGTACGTAGAGTACGCGCAACAAGTTTAAGACCGAACCATGAGGTTCGTCGTACTTGCTCGAACCTTCACGGTGGAGCCGGCAGCCAGTCTGAGTGACGGCGCCTCCGATTGGATATAATTGAACATGCATTTCATCCAATCACATAAGACAACTAGCGTTAGTCTTTCATAGCCACTCATTGCCCCATGGGGAGTAATTACACTTGAGATTGCTATTGTTCATAGTTACATAAAGATAATCCAGGTTGTCCTACAGAGGGCAACCTCCAACAAATAAACAGTTCCATTTTTACCGTTAACTAAAGCCTTTGGTTATCGACGGTTACTCAATAGAGACCTATAGGTAACCGATTGTTGCACTGCAGGAAGCAGGCAACCGCTCTCGGAACAGAGTCCTTTAGAGAAGCGTTGAATACGCTTCCTCACACACGTACCGTGCTGCGTAACTCGGAAGTGTCCGGTTACAGCTTCGGCTCGGGCTGTTCTTCGCGCTTCGCTTGGTCGCTTGACCGCTTCATGGTGAATTGGAAAGTAAGAGCGGGTACCTCTTCCGAAAGAAGTAAAGTCCGTGATGGAACTTTAAGGGAGGGATGATGTAATGGGCTAAGGCTGCCATTACATGCAAGGTGGCTCTTTGTGTGTGTCACACACCACCTTGTGGAAGTGCATTGTGGGTGCGAAGATATTGGGTGAAACACATAAAAGTGATCCCCACATGCACAGGTGACGTCATCGTCTGACGTCAGAGCAATCTGTGTCTGAGTTGAGTGTTGGTCGCTCGCAATCATTGAGATTCGGCGTGATTACGCACAACAGTACTCTAGACATGTGAATGATGGTTCCTACTTGGGAAACAACACTGGTGATGAGACCGACGTGTCTCTACCACCTGAAGTGAGTGGCGTGAGCCAATCACTTCGCAGGGATTTTATACAAGACTTGAAGTTCAAGCTTCTCGAAGATCCCGTAGGTTCAACCTCAGTGTACCCAAGGTTTTATACATCAGATTCATAGGTTTTTTGTGTATGATTAGGTTTTATGCATAAAACCTCTAGGAGTCCTAGTGGTGTTTTATTGTAGCGTCAGGAACCATAAGCTACATTTCAATTCAGTTGCATTTTTGCCAAGTTCCTCTCAAGTCTTCCTCTCAAGCGCAAGCGTGCGTGCTGTGTTTGAGGCTGTCTCGGATAGCCTCTTACATTTCAGTTATAAAACCTGTAGGATCCCTTGGGGTTCATTTACAAGTAGCGACAGGAACCATAACCTTTTCAATTCAGTTGCAATTATTCCTCCAAGCCCTCAAGTCGTCCTTCCTTCCTCCAAGCCGGGAGATCGCTTCCTCTGGCACAAGCGTGTATGCCGTGTTTGAGGGACTGTTGTGAACAGCGCCCCTCTTACACCTCCCCTATGGATGGTCTGTGTGTCTCCTCCTATATTGCATATATCTGTAAACTAACACAAAATATAAGAATATACAGCTTTACCTGTTGCATCGATGATGACGACGGACCTCGGAGATGCCAGAAGAAGCGATAATGAGCGCTGGAGGTCATTTCAGATTATGCATCCAGCAATAGATGGGCAGCAACGAACTTCATTTCAAAAAAAATGAAGATAGATATGCTGCATGGTCGAATTGAGACACATGTGCTGTCAATAAAAACTAGAGTCGAATCACAAACAGCTGTCGGAGTGCAAAAGGGCCACACACACGTGCGGCTGCGGTTCACGTCCAAGGTTTTCCTCGACTTGTATTTACACAATCAAAAGTTATAATCATCACGAGCTGCTTTCCAGCCGGATGTTTGATCAACTTTTGCTCTAGACTCAAGGTGCTCCATAGCATAGTTCTTCGTCAAAACTGGCCAAGTTGGCCAAGACATCCCATCGCGACGTCCTCTTCCTGTCCACTCAAACGAAGCATTGCTTGTTCTCGTTCTTAGTTGACGTGTCGAAGCTTCAGACATTGCAAACGCGCTGAGTGCTTGGCACCAGTAAGGTCCACATTCTTCAATCGTCAAAGCACCATCCTTCAAATGTTTTTGTTGCTTGAGTGAGTAGTATGTTCTCAATCAATTCATGAGACGCTGTGAAGTACGACTCGGCAGCGCACATCATAAAACCCGTCATGTCTCCGACTTTCGGGTGGTCCGAGCCCATGATCGGCGTGTATGTGTAGCACAATTGCAGCAACGAATAGTTTTCGTCCGCGATAGTCTTCAGGCGCTTGACAACGATGTATCCCGTGACGCGAAAAGATACCCCGGTCAATAGCTCCTCTGCGAGCTCCACGGGGTAGAAGAGCGTCCGAAACACGATCACGATGCGGTCTTCTTCGAAATAGCGCCGAAACGCCCTTTTCACACCGAGGTGCGCGGTCGTGTCGTTCGCATGGATCTGCAGGTTGTAATTCTCTACAGTCGTGTCTTCGGTCGTATCCACACTCTTGCGTTCCACATATGTCCAACAGTAAAACAACAAAAGTCAGCATACCCTCCACCACCTACGCGTAACTATGGAGATACTTTTCCAGAGCTCACCTTAGCGAAATTCAACTTGTAGAAGCGATGGGGAATGTTGTTCTTTCGGAAGACAAAGTAAGTCCACGCCGCCGCGCCAGTGGAATGCATATCGAAAGGCAGCACGCTGCTCGAGCACATTCGCAGCGAGATATTTCCGGTTTTGCGGTTGGTCAAGATTCGCGCATCGCTGTATTTCCCCTCTTGATGTGCGAGGTCCGCTTCCTGCAAGACCGTGTCCACCATGGCATAGATCTCGTCCAAGCCAGCGAGTAGCTCGTCAAAGATCTCAGCGTCTGTGCGTCCTGCTGGGACCAACAGACCATTGACTCGACGATTGAAGTTGCCTAGGATAGACTTTTCAAACTGCTGCATATACCACGTGCAAGAACTGGGTTAGTCCATTTACACACAAAAGAGTTCGCTAACAGTGGAAATTTACCTGTGAGACAGATTTTCGCAGGAGCATCTTTTCCCAACGTTTCGCGACTTTCAGTTGGTCTTCGAGCACGAGTTTCAGCCGAATGTTCTCGCGTTCGGCTTTAGTTCGAGCGTGGCGTTGGCGCATGGCGACATCTCGCCACACATTTCGTGGCACTGGAACCAACTTTTGCTCTGAAGTGAGTCCAAAACTTGCACATATGTTACCTTTGGTGAATCCTGGATCGTCGTCACTCGGATACAAGAATTCTCGACCAGAAGCAGAGTCTGCGTTTAGGAGATGCGGCACACTGCCTTTCCCCACAGTCGTTTCCGCTTGGAGCGCCTTGAGCTTCGCACTCAGCGTTTGCACAGTATTCCGCAAGTACACGATCTCGTCTCGGCGCTCGTCGCGGGCTTTGTTCGGATTCCACTGGCGCTTCTTTCGTTTTGTCGGGTTCGTACTTGGTGGCGCCGTGTCGTTTTGTGGCGACAAGGAGACTATCTCGCGGTCTTTCACATGCACCAACGCAGCATCATTCGCCACAGAACCAAAGCCCAGCGGATTCCATTCGGACATGCTCTCGGGCGCTCTCATTACACTGCTGTCGCCATCGTCCTCATCGCCAGCGCCTTCAAGTGGGAGCAGGATCTCCATCAGAAAGTCATTCACGACACCCGCTTCACCAGCGTATGCCGCGTGCACATCGTCGACACCGGAGAGCGCAGCAGATGCAGGAGCTTCACCATGCGCGCACGGATCTGGTTCGTCCGCACTCCAGTCCGCCATTGCGTCTACGAACGCGAGCACGTCCTGGAGCGCGTCGCCGTCGCCTGCTCCATCCTGTGGTTCTCCATTTGGCGCCTCCATTTCGCTACTGCTTGGCGATTTTTGGCGAATGACAGTTTAGTTATCAGTCCAAATCCGTGTTTTTTTCAAAACGAATCAGATGGAGCAAAATCAAAAGACTCGAATTATCGATGAACCCGGAAAAATAAAACTAATTATTTGAATGGTTGTTTAAAAACCAACTTGTCTTAAAAGACAAGTCCAAGGGTGTATTGTTCCTAATTGGGGTTTAAACCTAAGTAAACCCCTCAACGTTTTATTTACAAACCATAAAACTAGGTTTATATTGTCCAAATTGGGCTTTTCCGCGTGACTTCCCATTCATCACGAGTTCGAGGAAAGCTGCGCTCAGCACTCGGACGGGGGAAGATGCCGTGCGGTAGCTTCTCAATGATGATGTACGCTTGCCGTGAAGGAAAGACGGTGGTCTGCGGAGCGAGACGAACACAAGCGTCAGCGACGCTGGGCCGCCGAGTTCCAAGAAGTAGCGCGCGCTGACGTCCACCCCGAACAAGGCGCGACAAGACGAACTCGTCTACTTGTGCAACAAGGTTGTGGGGGTGACCGAAAAGCTGAATGCCATGAAAACAGAAAAGTTCAACTCCAGCTATGATGGTAGAGGCGAGCTATTGGGTAGGGTGAGTACGCTACAGCAACGGGAGGCGGTTGAACGACGGTTGCACGTTCCCACCCTCAGCATCAGCAGTACCAGAAGCTCCATCCTGGTGTCTGGGAAGACATTGAAGCGAGGCGTGTGCCCGAACTGAGCGGGACGCACGACTACACGTCGTGCCAAAATTGTTAAGAGAATGCTGCCTGCAGGCTGCCAACCAGGTCAGTACCCGTCTTTTCGTTTATTTATTTGCTTCACGTTGCTCTCGCATGATCGAATCCTCTTGCTTAACTAGTAAATTATGATAGATGTGGAGTGCAAATCCATCAAAACGGCATCTTGCGTGAGTTGCAACTCCAATGAATCAGTTGGAGTCCCAGTCGATTTCCAACACGTTCAGTTTTGGCTGTGCCCGAGATAACAGTTTGGAATAATATCCTCGACTGCACAACAGCCGATGGCACATTCCATGGCAAAGACACCGTCTCTTTCCAGATCGACCTCAGCTCTAAAATGTCTGACAGGCTTCCAGGTATCATCGCTGAAGGGCGAAAGCTACGTGGGACATTCTGTGCAGAATGGCTGCCATACATGACCTCGACTGCAGATGGGTGGCTTCTTGATTCCAACGGCTCCCCTTACAAGCTTGCTCACACATCATTATCAGTTGGAACAGCACAACTGGGTGACATACTTCGATGGGAGTGGATAAGACCAGGAGTGCTCAACTTCATCCCAACATGTGGAATCTCCGGATTCTCCCGGCCGTCTATTCGAGCGCTCGAGCGGTTATGTGCTACGTTGGTATCCAACTTCCCACAGCTTCTGTATCGACCACAGCAAACAAATGTGCTTCGGCTGTACAACGGGCAACGTCATTACAACCACGAATGGCATCTGCACACCAGTGAAGCAACTCTGACCCACGTCGACACGACCCTAGTCAAAGCTACACATACAGTTCACTCCGCAATGGACTGTGACATCATGGCAACAAGAGACTTGAACGGGCAGAAGGTGTCGTTCCATGCACATCCACGCTTCACAAGAATCGTGCAACTATGGGTGGCAACGGACGATACAATACGACCAGATCTTTCTATCGGCAACAAGTTGCAGCAACGAGGACACAAATTGGCAAAGATACTCGAGATGCAGCAGTCAACAAAGCTGTCCATACAGCAGGATCTCTGTGGCCAGGACTGCAATTAATCCAATGGAGCGAATTACACAACATCCCAGGGATTACAGTTTATACGGCTCAGACTCTTCTCCGGCTGAAAGCCAACCGACTCTCCATGTGGAACTATGAGAAAGCTGATCTATCCTGCTCGAATCCCGAATGCTCCCAAGTTGTCCAATCTTCTGTTCAACATCTATTCTGGGAGTGTCCGAAAGCCAAACTGGTGTGGAACTACTTTTATGCGCTATGGGCGAAGATCGGAATCACTCCTGGTCACGACCCCGCAATCTGGATCTTCAGTCTGGATCTACCAGATACTCCAAGGCATGCATGGACCACGATCAAGAGACACATTATCGGACACAAGTGCTCCAATGAACATCTCCAAGATCATCTCTATTCCGTCGCACACACGCTGTGGCGATATATGAGCGCGTCGCTCATACAGACCATTTGGTGTGCGCATCTGCGACGCATGGATTCGGATCCAATCGAATCGACTGCTGAGATGGCGATCATGATGACCAGATTAGAGGCAGGAATGCGAAACCTCACACGACTCGCTGAAGCGCAAGCTGGAGACTCGGACGGTAACACGGTTGCAGCAGTTCTCAAGGCATATGTCGACTGCTTTCTCAGCCAAACCGACGCCATCCCCTTGACTCCAAGTGATACTCGCGGCGTTTACCTGTTGTTTTTCGATGGCGGATCACGCGGCAATCCAGGACCAGGAGGGACTGGATCCATTATCGTGCGTGTCCATAAGGACTCGCACACAGCCAGTTTAATTTGGGCCGCGAGCATGGCTTATAGCAGGAAGGACACGACCAACAACTTTGCCGAGTACTGGGGTCTCATACACGGACTCCGAGAAGCCCAACGCAGTCACTTCGAACCGTTGTACGTGATTGGAGACAGTGCACTCATTATCTCCCAACAGAGAATGCATCGGTCCCCTCGACAGCACCGATTGGCACGTTTATACCAGACAAGTCGACGACTCGCGGATTGCATCGACATCCGAGGATGGTACCATCACTACCGTGCCTTCAACAAGATGGCGGACTCAGCCGCCAACCTAGCCATGGACACCAGAACCTCAACGCAGGTTCACTTCCCAACTCATCGAGCTGCTTTCAACAATCTCACCCAGGATCTTGACAACGACGTCATGCATTGGCTTATGCGAAGTTCGGAAGACCCAAGGTCATTGGACAACACAAGGCAGCCTCACATAGGACCAAGAGAACATGCCATCCTGGTCAAAGATTATTTAGCATTCAGAAGTGATCTAGTGCAATCCGCGCTGTAGACACATTTACACTCCTAGATGAAATTCGCAATGAAGATTAGTTAGGAGAATGGATATTGTAGGTCACGGCGATGAACCTAAATATACCTCACCTTATAAAGATAAAAGACACCGTCTCTCGCAACCGCTGAAGGTTCTTCGTGCGCAAAAGTGCTGACAAATGAGATGCTGTTCCACCTCATCACAACCTTCATAAACAGAGTGCCGTACCTGATTCTGAGCTTCCAACGAACGACCAGAAAGTCCATGGAGAGACTCTTCAGTCGATTTTCTTGGGTCTAACAAGTCGATGTCTTCCTCAGCTTGCGGTTTTGGCAGGCAACAAAAAAGTGTTCCAGGCAATCTACGAGTTGCACAGGCAGCCAGCGTGCGCGAACCTGCCACACCTGCAGTCTGGTAACGCCATGCATTGTGCTGTTTTGACGAAAGATCTGAGCACAGTCAAGACGATCTACGAAGTGATGGAGCAGGATTCAACGTGGAAGTGGGAACCCGACCTTTTACACTATGCAGCGAGAGATCACAGCTTCGGCATCATGGATTGGTTGTACGAGCATGCGCCACGCGAATCGATCCAACTTGACAAGGAAACAACCACCAAGCTCACACTGGGCTTGTCAGCCTGTGTTGGCATTCTGAAATGGTTCTGTGAGTGCAAGTACGACTTTTCCGATGACCCGATCGATGAAGCAGTTCGAAGCTACCAGTTGGACGCTGTTCGTTGCTTGCATGCGTACAAAGTGGGCGGTTGTACGCCAAAAGCAATGGCTCTTTTCGCTCCAATGGGAAGTCTCGACCTTGTGACCCTCCTCCACGAAAACTACTCGTCAGTGCGCGCCGATTCCAGCGCTATGGATGCTGCTGCACGATATGGCAGCTTGAACATGGTGCAGTTTCTCCATTTCAATCGCACGGAGGGATACACATTGTCCGCAATGGATGGTGCTGTTGGAGGGGGTTACATCGAGATTGTGGAAATTTTGCACGAGTTTCGCACAGAGGGATGCGCACTACTGGGGCGATGGATAGAGCAGCAAAGAATGGCTACTTGGAAGTCGTCAGATTTGTGCATGACAACCGGTCTGAAGGATGCACCACCGAAGCGATGGACGGAGCGGCTCGCGAAGGCCATTTCGAAATAGTCAAGTTTTTGCACCAGAATCGATCAGAAGGATGTACTACCAGGGCTATGGACAGAGCTGCGGAGTGTAGTACGCATGAGGCGCGGCTTGAAATGATCAAGTTTCTTCACTTCCATCGGCGCGAAGGCTGCTGATGGATCGAGTTGCACAGTCTGGCGATTTGGCGTCGGTGGAACTCTTGCACAAACATCGTTCTGAAGGATGTTCGATGAAAGCCATGGACAGCGCTGCAGAGAATGGTCACTTCGAGATTGTGAAATATCTGCACAATCATCGGTCGGGAGGGTGCACTACTCGAGCAATGGACGCTGCAGCTGGAAAAGGGTCACTTTGGAATTGTCCAATTTCTCCAGCAAAACAGAAATGAAGGCTGTACTAGTAGAGCAGTACGTACAGCTGCTAAACATGACCACTTTGAAGTTGTTAGTTTTCTTTTGGCATACTACCCAGGAAAATGTACGTCGAGGGCTTTGGATATGGTATGTATTTTCAAACCGGCAATGATCAAGCTTCTGTGCCAACACATTCCGGGAAATTGCACCCCTGAAGCAATGGATCGAGCTGCAGCGGTTGGGAACCTGGATGTTGTGCGATTTCTGCACGAAGCACGCAATGGATGGTGCGCGAAGCATGCCATGGACGACGCAGCAAGCCAAGGTCATTTGGAGATGGTGAAGTATCTTCATGAGCATCGCACAGATGGATGTACGGCAGGTGCTATGGACATCGCGGCGGGACACGGTCATTTAGAGATCGTATCCTTTCTTCACGATAACCGAGCCGAGGGTTGCACAACGCAAGCCATGGATGCCGCTGCTAGGAAAGGTCATTTGGACATCGTGAAATTTTTACATGAAAATCGCAACGAAGGATGTACGACTGAGCGATGGATCTCGCTGCTGCGTGTGGTCATTTGGAAGCCGTGAAGCTTCTCCATGAGCATCGGTCAGAAGGCTGCACGATGCGTGCAATGGATGGTACGGTGAGTAGCAATCATATCAACGTCGTCGAGCATCTTGGTCTGAATCGATCGGAGGGCACCCTGGCAAGCACACTCACCTATGCAGCAGCGCATAGCGATCCACAGACAGTTTGTGCGCTCTGTTTGCATTCGACCCGTGGGTGTCTGTTTGATGTGAGGCTACTAGCTTTGGAGCGGCAACAGACTGAAGTGAGCGATGTGCTGACCAGTTTTATCTGTCCGAGTATCGATTGATGCTCGATCTTTGAGCACTTTGATGATGACGACGGACCTCGGAGATGCCAGAAGAAGTGTCTGACCAAGCGGAAACGCGGAGATGAGTGCTGACGTCTTGGCTCGAGTAGCGATTCTTTCTTTGATAGTGTGAAATTGCTGAAGTAGTTGTTGTCTTCGTTGTTTCGATTCAGCAGGTTATGCTGGATGATCCAACAGGCTGACTGGTAAACAACTTTTGGATCCAACTCGGATCCAATAGTTGTCTTGGAGTATGTGTATCAGTTAGCCGCACTGTTTTCTTATAGCTGATATTGTAAGCAGGATGTGGATCGCGAACTTGGCTTCGAAATTCTTGTGGAGCGGCTTCGAATTGCAAATGAAGGAAAGATCTTCCACGCATCCCATCGCTGCAAGCGCGAAGCCGCTAAACGCGACTTCAGTGGCGCAAATGTCAGGGAACAACCGCGGAAGGTGTCTATCTGAGACTGCAAGCTATTTGGCATTTTCGTCGTTTTACTCTCCTTTTTCTTGTCTCTGCGTCTCTAAATATGACCACTTTTCCTCATCGCCTGCTCCAACAACACATTCTCAATCATCTGATGCGTCGACGTGATGTTCGCGGCCGTGGCGCTGAGCATGAAGTCGGTGATCGCACCAACCTTGTGCTGGATCCCGCTTTTCGCATCGCCCGAGAAATTCGGCGTGAAAATGTAGCACGTCTTCACGAGCGAGTAGTTGTCCGAGGCCGTGCTCGGTCGCTGCACGACGATGTACCCGGTCTCGTGGAACCGCACGCCCGAGAGCGGTTCGTCGGAAAACTCGACCGGGTCAAACATCGATCGCCAGATCACGACGACTCGGTTCTCGTCGATATATCGACGAAGCACTTGCTTGACACTCATGTGCAGACTCGTGCTGTTGGCGTGAAGCCCCAAGGTGAAGTTCTCCACAATCGTGTCTTCGGTAGCATCCGCATTCTAGAAGCACATCAATATATACAGTCAAAAATGAATTGTAGCTGACCAGGAGAAATAAAAACAAAAGTTACCCACGTACCTTTGGCGAGTTGTAATTGTAGAATCGAGACGGCGTGCGCTGCTTGGCAAACACAAAGTGGTGCCACGCTGCCGTGCCTGTCGAGTGCATGTCGAACGGCAGCACTTTGTTCGCAAACATCTCGAGGCACATGCCTTTGGCGCCATCGGACCGCATGCGCGCGTCACTGTGCGTCGTCTCAATGTGCGCGAGTCCGTTCGATTCAAACACGGCGTCCACTTCTGCGTACGCTTTGTCGGCCCCAGCCAGCAGATCCTCAAAGATCTCGGCGTCCGTGCGCTCGACCGTCGGCGGGTACATGTGGTGCAGTCGATTCCCGCCCACGCATTTCTCCACTTCCTACACAATAAATCGGACAGAGCAAACAGATACAGAGGTTGAAGCCTCGTCCATGAGTCTCAATCCCTAGATCATACAAACTTCCACCAGAGATGACCCAATGTACCTTGGTGGACGTGGTCTTGTGCAAAAACTTCTCCAAAGTTTTCGCGATCTTGATCTGGTTCTCGAGCACGAGCTTCAGGCGGATGTTCTCGCGCTCAGACTTGAGCCGCTCCTCGCACTGGTGGCTCGCGACGTCCTGCCACACGCCCGGGATCACCGCGTACTGCTGGATCTGCTGCTGCTGCTGGTGCACCACCATGGTTCCATACTGGTTCTGCTGCTCCCCAACGCTGCCAGCAGTCAGCTGCGGCCGCTTGAATCGGATCGCCTGGAGCTGTGTCTCGAGCTCCGACACCTTTTTGCGTAGATAAATGAGCTCCTCGCGGCGCTCGTCGCGCGCGCGGTTCGGGTTGTACTTGCTGTTGTTTTTCTTCTTGGCGCTCGGCGCTTTCTTCTTCTTGACCACGAGATCCTTCTTGGTCGTTGCCGCTGTCTTTGCCATGTGCGTCTGCGCATTAGTGTGCTGTGGATGTCGTGGCTTTGCTATCTGTGCTACCACTCTTCCTGCTGCTATTGCTCCTGCACTGGGGACCAGCGCAGCGCCGCTGCCATCTCCACCAGCACTATCGTCACTGAAGCTCGCGATGTCCACGACGTCGTCAGGTGTGAGCTCGTCCAGCTGCAGCAGGCCGCACATGTCGTCCCACTCGCCCAACAGCTTACAGTCATTCGGAGCACTTGTCACCATCGCATTGCTGTCGTTGCCATTGCTGTGGTCCACGCTCTCGCTCTCGCTCTCGCCCTCGAGCAGCACGTCCAGCGGCAGTGACTCGCTGTCGTCGCCCTCGAGGTCGCCGTACTCCTCCACGAACGTCAGCGCCGCCTGGAACGCGTCGCGCTCCGACTCGTCGATGGACAGCGCCATGGTGGCGGTCGCAGTAGTGGAAGCGCAGTGTGCCAGGCTGTCCCTTTTTCTCTGCCTCCCATCCCCGATGTGAGTGGGTCATTCAATTCAAAGCGGGTCAATGGCTCAAACCAGCACTTTTACATTCTGCAGTGTTCCAGAGCGCCAAACTGGCAGTGTCCATGTGGGACACCGGTTTCAACCGGGTCTTGTGAGAGTTGGGTCCTCAGCAAACAACCTGGTTATAGTATACTTCAGCAGATCACTCACATGTCGCATGTAAACTCCAGTGGGTCAAATATCTCTTTTGTCCCGTTTAAACCATTTTTGTTGCTGCACTTTGACCCACTCAATCTTGAAAACGCTGACTCTGCTGCCTCAATCAAAATCCTGTGGTCGAGGCTGGAGGTTGTATTGATACTTTTGTACCCCGCTCATTATCGTAATGGGTGATCGACTCGTGCCGCCACCCATCTTCTTGGTGCCTTGCGCGTGAACACGATCAATGCCATCAGCAACAGACCAGCCAGATCAAAGCCTCTTTCTGACCTCAAAAGGTCTCGACCAACAGAAATTTCCCGCGTTCTTTCCCTCCATTATCTTGGCATGGACCATGAACCTCTCGACACATTGTACAAAATTCTTCTTTTCGCTTTGTCCCCTTCATACCCACAAACCATCGAGACCTACACAAACGGCATCACCCAGTTTATGACGTGCTTCGCTTCATGGCTTGTTCGAGCAGCACGTTTTCGATCATCTGGTGGCTCGCGTTGATGTTCGCGGCCGTGGTGCTGAGCATGAAGTCCGTCAGCGCGCCGACCTTCGGGTGGTTCCCGTCCAGCAGATCGCCCGTGAAGTGCGGCGTGAAGATGTAACACGTCTTGACGAGAGAGTAATCGCCCACGATCGTCGTCGGTTTCTTGACCAGGATGTAGCCTTTCTCCGTGAACCGCATGCCCGAAAATGGTTCATCCGAAAACTCGACGGGCTCGAAGAATGCGCGCCATACGATCACGATCCGATCTTCCTCGACAAATCGCTTCAGAATCTGCTTGTATCGGAATCGCCCCGTTGTGCTGTTGGCGTGCAAATCCAGACTGAAGTTCTCAACGATCGTGTCCTCGGTGATATCCGCATTGTCCTGCACGCACCACACACAACATTGAGCATACGACATCTCTCGAGAGGCACCATCACGAAACACAACTACACACCTTGGGAGTGTTGTAGTAATAGTACCGATACGGCGTGCGCTGCTTGGCGAAGATAAAGTGCTGCCACGACGCGGTCCCGGTCGCGTGCATGTCGAACGGGAGCACTTTGTTGGCGAAAATCTCGAGGAACATGCCCTTCGAATCGGTCGAACGCATCCTCGCGTCGCTGTGTGCGGTCTCAATGTTCGCAAGCCCATTGGATTCAAAGACAGCGTCAATCTCGGCGTACGATCGATCGACACCTGCCAAGAGACTGGCAAAGAGCTCGGCATCCGACGAATCCGACGCCGGTGCGTACACGTGCTGCAAGTGTCTGCCCTGCACGCACTTCTCGAGTTCCTAATAAAACAAAACAAGAAAACAGTGAGCAGGCAGCCTCATTATCCACACCCGAGCAAAAGCGAACATACCCGAATCGACTGTTTGCGGTTCAGGATTTTCTCGAGACTCTTTGCGATCTTGATCTGGTTCTCGAGCACGAGCTTGAGGCGGATGTTCTCGCGCTCGGACTTGAGTCGCTCCTCGCTCTGGCGACTCGCAATATCCTGCCACATGCCTGGGATCACAGAGTGCGTGACCACCAACGGTGCAGCAGATGCAACGGGGTCCGTGCTCCCCAATCGATGGTTGTTCATGTGTGTGGTACGATCCCCTTCGCCGTCGTGCATGGGATCGTCTGTGAGTTGGTTGGACGTAGGCGGTCGCTTCGCCTTGACGGCCTCAAGCTGCGTTTCGAGCTCCGACACCTTCTTGCGCAGGTAAATGAGCTCTTCCTTGCGCTCGTCGCGCGCTTTGTTGGGGTTGTACTTGAGCGTCTTCTTCGTGGCCTTCTTGATCAGGTTCTTCTTACTCGACGCCTTCTGGAGCGATCGCTGTTGCTTTGTCTGTTGCTGCTGCGTCGTCTGCTGCTGCTGCGTCTGGGTCTCTGCACTCGCATTGTCGGCCATCGAAAGCGAGCAATCGCTCATGTCTTCGGGCAACGGGAGCTCCTCGAGAAACAGCAGTCCGCCACCTCCGCCACCATTCGCTTCGACTTCCTCCAGGTCCAGGATACTCGTGCTCCCATGCTGCGAGTTCTCTGACGCGTCCCCTTCCTCGTCGTGCGCGTTAAAGTACTCGGCGTACTCCTCCACGAATGTCAACGCCGCCTGGAACGCGTCGTGCTCGTCGTCGTCGATGGTGAGTGTCATGCCCACGGAGCTGGCACACGCGCAGACGTCGTCTACAGACGCTGGATGCGCAGAGAGAGAGGGAGACACACACACACACACGAGGACGAGCCCACCGCTCGCCTTTGGCCGTTCTGCTGCTCCTTTTCTTTTCAGCTGATGGCGCGGGCGATTGCGCGCACAAAATGGGTTAAACCCATTTCTGCATGACCAATCCGCTGGTGCACGTTCCGTATATTAACGATGCCTCTACATAATTGGTATTTGGTCATGCTGTTATTGAACTTGACAATACAAGGAATAAAGAAAACTGTAATATTTGATGTTGATGGATGTGGCACTACCAATGATAAATACGGTACTGTGGGTGATTGGGTCTTTCTTTCATGTGGTTGATTGCTTCACTTGACTACAGTGGAACACGGTGTGCGCGTCACGTGTGCGCTGTTGTGGGACCAATCTGGTCCATCAAAATGCCTACGCGATCAAACTCGGTTCACAAAATCACAAACTCCATGTTCATTTTCTCCAAAACCACAAAATAAAAACTCGCATCGTCTGTCTCCTTCTCTCCATGTGCACGCTCTTTCTCAAAAAGGGAGCTCTCCGATGCAAATCCGCTCATATAGAAAGTCGAGTCGTCAGGAACCAACCATTCATCAAGTCTTCCACCTCCTTCTGCCTCAGCATCGAGCATATCGTTCACCTCATTCCCCTCGCTCTCTCTTTTTCGCCACCAAATTTCATCGTCACGCTCTATTTCTTCAATGTTTGGGCCAGTAGCACGTTTTCGATCATCTGGTGACTCGCTGCGATGTTGGCTGCTGTCGCGCTCAGCACAAAGTCCGTCACGGCGCCAACCTTGGGGTGCTCACTGCCGCCAGTACCCCCATTGCTCCCACTGGTGCCGTGCACATCGCCAGTATTGAAGTTTGGTGTGAAGATGTAGCAGTGCTGGATGAGCGTGTAGTCCCCCGCGATGGCCTTGGGCCGCTTGATCACGATGTACCCTTTCTCGCGGAACCGCAGCCCCGTCAACGGCTCGTCCGAGAACTCGACAGGCTCCACAAATGACCGCCACACGATCACGATGCGGTCCTCTTCCACGTACCGCCGCAGGATCTGCTTGACGCGGAAATGCGCGCTCGTGCTGTTGGCATGCAGCCCCAGGCTAAAGTTCTCGACAATTGTATCGTCCGTTGTCTCGGCACTCTGTACAAATAAAGTCAACTTTGTCAGCACGCGGTGACAATAACATGCAGGTTGAAGGCAGAATGCAGCGAAGTACCTTGGGAGCATCGAACGAGTAGTACCGGTATGGCGTGTTCTGGATCGCAAAGCTGAAATGACGCCAGGCCGCAGCGCCAGTCGAGTGGAGCTCGAACGGCAGCACTTTGTTGGCGCAGATCTCCAAGTAGACACCTTTGCAGCTGTCGTTGCGCATCTGCGCATCGCTGTACGGAGTCTCAATGTGCGCGAGACCATTCGCTTCAAAGAGCGAGTCGACTTCTAGGTACGACTGCTCGACGCCTGCAGCGAGATGCGCGTAGATCTCTTCGTCTGTACGATCTTTCGTCGGTGGGTACAGGAGATGCAGTTCACTGCATTGCGGGCAATGACCGACGTCCTGGTACAAAAGCAATGGCAAGACAAAGTAATTGGTTCGTGAGTACATCATTAGACAAGATAGCATCTACCAAGGAGCAATATTAAGAAAATGAATAGCCGGCATACCTTGGTAGACATTTTCTTTTTGAGCAGCCTCTCCAGGCTTTTCGCGATCTTGATCTGGTTCTCAAGCACGAGCTTGAGCCGCAAGTTCTCGCGCTCCGACTTGATGCGCTCCTCGCACTGACGATTCGCCATATCCTGCCACACACCCGCGATCACGAGCTGCTGCTCGGGTCTTTGATTTGCATTGTCACCTGACATGGTACTCGGTGAATTCACTGCGCATGCCGTGATGCGCGGCCGCTTCTCCTGGAGCACGTGTAGCTGGGTCTCGAGCTCGGCCACGCGCTTGCGCAGATGGATCAGCTCCTCCTTGCGCTCGTCGCGGGCCTTGTTCGGATTGTACTTGAGCGGCTTTTTCGGGACATTGGCTGTGCTATTTGCTCTCTTAATGAGCTCTGTGGTCGTAGGCACCTTTGGCTGCTGCTGCAGTTTCTGCGTCTGCTGTCTTTTCCGCCGAGACGACGTCGGCTTCACGGTCTCTATCTGCTCCACAACAGCAACCTGCGCCTCATTACTAGCACCGCCGTCGTCGCCTTGGGAGAGCGCATTAAGCGCCAACAGCTCCAGCTCGTCGTCGTCGGTGCTGAAGCCCTGGAGCTCGTCGTGGAGCAGCAGATTAGGTGTCAAGCCACCGAGCAGCTCCGAGTCCGACGGGAACGGCGACACCGCCAGCTGCGGCCCTGGAGAGAAGGACGTAGATGAGGACGAGAACTGGTCCACGAAGGTGAGTGCGGCCGCCAGCGCCGCCGCGTGCTGCTCGGCGTCGTACACGTCGCTGTCTTCGAGCGCGAACGCCATAAGAACCAGGGGGATTGTCAAATGCGCGCCTTCTCCGCTGGTGTTGATCACCACCACCACGATAACGGTGGACTTAAAAGAGTGTGACAATTAATGTTATTGTGTAGAATGGCTATTTCTATTTGTCTTATTCAATGCAGCATCATGCAAAAGCATACTTCAATAATTAATATGGTGCTAGAAAAGTCTTTGTCGTGCTTTCTGCGCCATGGAGATGTACAGTAAAAATGGAGTGCGCGGGTTGCGGTATGCGAGAACGATTTGTGCGTACGGTGTCAGCTGCTGTTAGAGAGGTTTCCAGTAGTTAGAAGCAGGTTTTCAGTTCTCCACCTGATGTACATATTATAGAGAGGTTTTTTGGTGCGTTTTATCTGATACTTCCAGTCATTGGTTGACGCGCACATTGTGGCTCGCGCCATGGTGACGAGATGCTCTCTTTCTGAGCTGCGTGTGTTCAATAGTGCGAAACACCAAATGCTTTTTAAAAGCTTCACGACGAGCACACATTAGAATCACAAATTTGTGCAGTGCGATGTCCCTCATCAGCGTACAGTCTGTATTGCACAATTTTCGCTCTGAGACCGCCATGTTGTTGTGACTGCTGATCATGACATCAGTAGACAAAAGCTCCTTCTCTCGGTCCATCTTTTTATTAGTCACAGGAGCCTCACCACCATCCATTCGTACCCTTCGCACAACAGCGTGCTTTTCAGCTCTTGCGCTTTTCCTTTTGCTCTTCTCTTCAGATGGCATCCGCGTTGCTGCTCAGTGCCTGCTGCAGGAGTTCATTCTCGATCATCTGGTCGCTCACAGAGATGTTGAGCTCCTTGGAGCTCAGCAAAAACTCCGTGATCGCTGCCAAGTGCGGGTTGTCGTTGTCGAGACCATCACCTGCTGACAAAGGCTTCACGATGTAGCATGTTTGCAGGAGCGTGAGACCGTCGGGACGCAGACTCGGGTGCGTGATAACCACGTATCCTTTCTCGAGGAAGCGCACGCCCGAGAGCGACTCGCAGAGAAACTCGATCGGCGCAAATGTCGCGCACCATACGATCACAACGCGCGTGGCTTCAACGTATCGTCGCGTGATCTGCTTGATGCAAAATTTGGCCAACTTCCTGTTAATCTCGACGCCCAAGTTGAAACTTTCCACGATTGTGTCCTCTGCAGGATCCGTACTCTATATTACAAAGCGAAAACTGTCAAGACAAGTCCTGGCATAACAAAAGCAAACCTTAGACAGAAGGCAGAAACCTACCTTGGGGGTATTGTAGGAGTAATGGCGGAACGGAATGCGTTCTTTCGCGTGCACGTAATGATTCCAGACAGCTGACGCTGTGGCGTGCATGTCAAATGGCAGCGCCTTTGTCGAGCAAACCTCCAGAAACAAGCGCCGATCGCAGTCGGGGCGCATCTTGGCCACCATGCTCGTGAGCACCGAGCACGCGAGGCCGCTTGACGCAAGTACCGAGTCCACTTCAGCATAGCATTGCTCGACACCTGCGAGCAGATCTTTGAAAATGTCGGTCGTCGTGCGGGCTTTCACTCCACATGCATGGAAATTTCCGACGGTATTCACGTCATCATTGCAACCTTGACTCCTGCATGTTTCGAGTTCCTATTGTCATATAAAAATATACACATTGTGAGTCTCTCTCCCAACTTTGTCAAAAAGTAAACAAAGATAATGAGAGCGCTACGTACCGCGATGGCTACAGCGCGCTTGAAGCGTTTCTCGAGATTTAGTGCGATCTTCAATTGGTTCTCGAGCATGAACTTCAAGCGAATGTTCTCGCGCTCGGACTTGGCGCGCACGACTGACTGGCGCTTCGCGATTTTCTGCCACGCGTACATCTCGGGAGACGAGCTTGTGACGTGGACCGGAATCGTGAACTTGAGCTGCTGAGTGTGTATGGTGCTTTGCTGCTGTGAATATAATGATTTTGTAAGTAAACTGCCATTTCCACTGACACGTGGACTTTGTGAGGCACTATTCCCAGTCTGAATTTGCTTATTCGCCTTGAGTTCGGTCACTTGGGTTTCCAGCTCGGTGGCCATTTTGCGCAAGTTGATGAGCTCGGCCATGCGCTCCTTGCGCGCCTTGTTCGGGTCCCACGTGATCATCCTTTTTCCTGTAGTATTGCTCGCTTTCGTTCTCTTGCGCGGGACTGCTGCTACCTGCATAGAGTGGAAATTTGCGTGCTGCGCTGATAGAGACAGAGGTGGTAGTTCTGTTGCCGTGATCTGTGGTGTCGTTGCTGGTACAGACAGCAACTCCACCATGTCACCGTTGACGAGCAGCTCTTCGAGTGGAGGCAGGTTCTCGTTCTCACCGCCGTCCTCGCCGCCTTCCTCGAGGAAACGTGAGAGCGGCGTGGACTTTGGGAGTGTTGCAGCACTATCTGCCGCAGCATCCTGTATGCGGTCGTAGTCGTTCGTTTGAAGGTATACGTCGATGTCCGTGAGCACGGTTAGGAGCGCATCGTCCAATTCAAGCTCCATCGCGGCATCTAGGACCGCCAGACTGAGCAGTTCAAGAAGCGGGGAGTAGATGGAGACCGCGCGTGCGTTTGTCAAGGGCTCTGGTCACACGTCCACACAGAGGAGACGCGCGCGCTGGGAGCACAAGCGGCGGCGAGAACTCAATGCGCCAGACTGGCACTCAATGCAAGGCGGGCAGCTGGTGAAAAAATAACCGACTTGGCTTTTTTCTCGTGTTTATTTTATCTCCAAAGAAAACTGGATTTGGATCATTTTTGTGGGTTTATTTCGATGAGTGACGGCCATTCTCGCTGTGGTATTGAGCCGTGTTCGACAGTGAGGCATGCTACGTTAAAAACATGCTGAAGCTGTTCGTGCACATTTAAGTTAAGTTGCTTTATCTCAGAACAGCAAATTGCCAGTCTGGCATAATGTATATTATCGACAGATTACACACATTGCCATGGAGTCGTGTTCGTTTGGGTAATGCGCATTGTCTCCTGGGATAATGCATATTACCTCGCCATCGAACACGACCTTGACCTTGGCGCAAACCCAGTACAGTAATCGAAGGCTTCAAATCAAATATTTAGTCGACTGATTGACTTGAGCAGCGGATATGCGCCTTCATGCTGCTTGTGTGCGTCTACACCGCGGCATGCAACGGTACACGACCAATCCTCTTTAAGTGAGCATCAATGACCCTGTGCTCACTTTATGCAATGTTTTGCGGCAGCCGCGCGGTCGCGTACGAAGCGCACGTGCCGTAGGCATCGATCCAGGCAGAGTGCCAGTCTGAGAGAATCATTGCCCCAACAATTAGAGGTCACTGAACAACCCTGATAATTCCATGTACGGATTGGATTAAATTGAGCACAGAAATGCTCTCATTCGTTTAAACTCTCGAAAATCTTGCCATGTGCATTGCAGATCAGTTGCTGGCACTAAATAAAGCCTCACCTTATAACCAGAAAAACCATAGCCACGTCCACAAATCGTTGTCCACGCTCAAAAATGCTTGCTTCTCGTTGGAAGGTCATTGGTTTGTTCAGGATATAACTTCTGACAGGTTTCCCGATCTGCTGAACATGCGGGATAGGAACGAGACAACATCTCCTGATTCGGAGCCTGTCGCATCGTAATCGCGTTGATTGACTGAGGGATGGACTTTCGACCTCAGAGTGATGGTCGTTTGACTGGTTGCGCATCTCAAGGCGGACCCTGACCCAACCTCACCTCCTGCATCCAATTCGCACGATTGGAAGAACTGCGACCACTTCTCTCATTCACAAAAACCCAAGCGACTGCTCAAGATGACGCAGTTGACGGACGACGAGAGCGCGACGTTCGCTGCCACGATCTCCTTTGTGGACGAGTATCAGTCGTCCGCGGCCTCGGACACCGACGATTTCGATAATGAGGAGCTCCAGTACACGTCGACACGCGCACACGCCCCTGCTGCGTATTCTTCGAGCCGGTATCAGATTGATGTGATCGACGAAGAACCTCGCGAGCATAGCAATAGCGACGAGCCTGAGCTCTTGCTGCCGCTGGAAGAAATCACGGCGTCGGATGATGACCTGTTCGAGCAGCTCACGTTGACGATCCGATCTGTTGATACCGAGTCGGATGCATCATCGTCTTCGTCGTCGTCGCTGGTGTTGCCACCTCTAGTACCAAAGCAGCTCCCTCTCCAGCGCACAGTGCGCACAAGTACCAATGCGCTTTTGACGAAGAAGAAAGCTGCAGACAAGAAACCAGTTCGATGGGACGCCAACAAGGCGCGAAATGAGCGCAAGCAAGAGCTCATCTACTTGCGCAAAAAGGTCTCGGAGCTCGAGTCCCAATTACGCGATGTGAAGAAGAACAAGAAGCCGCGGATCGCGAGCTTTAGGACGTCGTCGGCGCCGTACCAGATCCATCCAGCTGATCGCCCGAGTCAGGCTTTGCGTTTCACGATCCCGATCGCGACCGTGCAAACGAGCAACCCTGCAGTGGCTTCTGTGTGGAAAGAGATAGCCGGTCGACAAAGCGACGAGCGTGTGCGCTCCGAGCGCGAAAACATTCGCTTGAAGTTGGTGCTGGAGAACCAGATCAAGATCGCCAAGAGTCTTCAGAAGTTCTTGAACAAGAGCACGGCGACTCGCGAAATTGAGAAGTGCATTCACGGCGCGAAGGGCTTGCGCCACTTGCACCCACCACCAAGCGACCGCACGGAGAACCAGATCTTCGAAGACCTTCTTACTGGAGTCGACAGTGCGTACGACGAAATCGACGCCGTGTTTGCCGACAACGGTCTTGCGCGCAGCGAGACACCGCGTATGGACGCCAAGATTCGTACCGACGCCGTCCATGGCATGTTCCTGGAGGTGTTCGCCAACAAGTTGCTACCGTTCGATGTCCACACGACGGGTGCAGCGGTGTGGAATCATTTCGTGTTCACGAGACAGCGTATGCCATACCGTTACTACTACCACACGAAGCCAAGGAACATCAACACCACGGAAGATACGATTGTGGAAAACTACAAGTTGGAGATGCATGTGAACCACACGAGCGCGCACTTCCACGTCAAGCAGGTTCTGCGTCGGTATGTCGAGAAGGATCGCGTTGTCGTCGTCTGGCGCGCGTTCTACGCACCCTTGGAGTTTTCTGGTGAGCCAATGACAAGCGTACAGTTCTTGGAAAAAGGGTACATTGTCGTGAAGAAGCCAACGACGATCTCGGGCAATATGTCGCTCTTCCAGACGTGCTATATCGCCAAGCCAGTACTCGCGGGCGATATTACGGACGAAGACCATCCCATGGTTGGTGCCGTGACCGACTTTGTGCTGAGTGCTACCGCAGGGAACATCACGGAGAGCCACCAGATGGTGGAGAACGTGCTGCTCCAGCAGGCATTGACGAAAACTGGCGAGCACTTTGAAGAGGTAAATGTGTGAAGAAAAGCACTCTTCCGAGAGTCTTATGGTGGACGTCCACGTGCATCTTTTGAAGGAAGAATGAAGTGTGTTTAAGCAAATTGCGTTGAATTTGGTGGTGACTCCATAATGATAGTGGGCGGTAGCCCTTTTGGATAAGTTTGTGTGCAAGTAAACGGTGATAAGGAATTGTCACTTGCCAGCTAAAGCAAAGGAGCACAAATTACTGAGCACGTCTCTGTAGTCAATCGCAGCCCCGATTCCTTTCTAACAACTCCAATTATACTATCCGATGCATGACCAGACGAAACTCGACGATGTCCCTGCAAACGTGTTGCCGCTGTTCCAGACGGAACACCATCCGACACGACGCTGGACAAGACGATGGTTGACAACACATCTTCTCCGCTGTGATGGATCAGAAAAAGTCGCTTTTCACGGCATTCCGAAGAAATCAATGTAGCCGCAAAAGAATGAGCCCGGACATTTGCCGCTGCATTGCTGTGACTGCATCCTCGAAGCGCCAGACATCCCCGAAATCAATCCCAGCATTAGCATTTCGTACTCACGAACCGAGCTCTAGCGTATGCGATGCGATCCAATCAGTTCGCACAACAACAAGCCTCAACCATACCTCGTCTCAAGCGGAGGAATGTGGGGCGGGTCCTCAGAAGTCACTTGGACTGACAGTCGAGTCCTGTCGACATGCTTTCACAAAGAAAGGTCGATCGATCCCTTCGCAGCGTAATCGCATGGAATGACTCATGGCGTGGACGAGAGTGATGGCTGGTCCACTGTTGCCGTTCTTGCTGCGCATTGCCCGTCATTTGGAACGTCGCGACAGCGGAACTGAACCATCCCATTCCCACGATTGGAAGAGTGCGGTGACTCACGCATTCGCTCTCGTTCTCACTTGGAGACGACACGATGACGTTGCTGATGGAGGACGAGGAACGTCGTGCGACGCTCGCTGCTACGATCTCGTTTGTAGACGAGTACCAGTCAACGATGGTCTCGGACAACGACGATTTCGATAACGACATCGAGTTTCACTATTTAACACCGCCCGCGTTTTCGGATCAAAAAAGCTAACAGTGCGATTTGGCCACATGGATATGGTTGGTATGAGCGCGAGCTCTGGTTTCCTCTGGAAGAGCTGATGGCGACCGACAGCGACCTGTTCGATCAAATTGAGCCGACGACCCAGTTCGCAAATAGTAATACCAATGGGTCATCTCTGCCGCTTCCGTTCCCGTCCGTGACAATCGTATCTACTACAGCGCAGAAATACGAATTAAATGGTAGCATATAGTGGAAATCTTCTTCGTGCATTTTGCACGACGAAACACATGATTTAACCGGCATTCGCACGAAGAATGCCACAGAAGTGATTATTCACAAGAATGCGGCGCATGTCCCTGAAAGAAACTGCCGCGGTGGAGTCCCAATAAGTCGCGCAACGAGCACAAGCAAGAGCTCATTTACTTGCACAAGAACGTCTCAGAACTCGAAACCCAGCTGGATGATCTCAACAAGAACAAAAAGCTACGAGTCGCGAGTCCCCGGACGTCGCCGCCGCCGCCGATTCGTGCAGCGAGCCAGGCACTGCAGTTTAGGATCCCGAATGCGTCCATGTAAATACGCAGCCACCCCATTGCTTCCGTGTGAAAAGAGATCGCACGTCGGCAGAGCGATGAGCGTGTGCGCTCCGAGCGCGGGAATATTCGCATCAAGCTCGGGCTCGTAAAGCAGCTCAAGGTCGCCAAGAACCTGCAAAAGCTTTTGCACAAGAGCACCGCGACTCGGGTACGCCTTCCTATCTGTGCTTGTGTCGAGAGAACTCACAATGTAGCTTTGTATTTGCTGTGTGTGCAGAGGTTCAACAAATACTCCCGCGGAGGCAAGGGACCGAGCTACCTGTATCCACCGACTCCCGACCGCACTGACAATCAGATCTGTGAAGACTTGCTCGCGGGATTCGACGTGGCGTACGACAAGATCGACGCCGTGTTTAGCGCCTGTAGTGAGGTACCGCGCATGGATGCCAAGATGCACGCCGATCAGGGCATTTGCCGAGAAGTGCTTGCCAGCAAGTTACTGCTGTTTGAAGTCCACACGACTGCCGCGGCGGTGTGGAACCATTTCGTGAATACCAAGGACCACGCGCCATACCGTTATAACTACCACTCAACTCCAAAGGTAACCCGGTGTTGTTGACCTCTCTGTCCGCTTACACCAAAGATTCACGCATGCGATTTGTGTTTGTGCAGAACATCCAAACTATTCAAGACACAATTGTGGAAAACTATAACTTGGAATGCGCGCTCATGCGGTTCGCGTGCATTTCTGCGCAAGTGAAATTTTACGTCGGTATACTGAGAAGGACCGTGTGGTGATTATTTGGCGAGCATTCTATGAGCCAGTCGAGTTCTGTGGTGAGGCTTTGACAGGCGTGCAGTTTTTGGAGAAACGGTACATTGTCGTGAAGCGTCCAAGAACGATCTCAGGCATTTCTTCGTTGATCTAGACATGTTACTTCGTAATCCCCATGCTTACAGGTGAAACGGAGGAGGACGACAGCCCCGTGGTCGGTGCTATGACCGACTTGGTGTTGAATGCGACTGCAGGTAACATCACGGCGATCCACCATCTGGTAGAGAACGTGCTGCTCGAGCAGGCATTGGCGAAAGCCAGTGGAGTTCTTTGGCGAAGAACGGGGTTGACTGAAGGCTTCTATAGTGTTGGATTGAAATTAATAATTCCAATGTATTCGTGTCTCCTTCGGTGGTGGTGATATCAAGTGGGCAAGTAGATGCCAATGAGTAAACACCACTTCGTAACGAAGACTCGGAATTATCTGCCAGCGTTTTAAATGCCGTTCTATCGGAGCTCCTGTCTCTTTCTGTTTCTGCTAGTATTGTGGGACGGTCCATGCTTCTCCTTTCTGTTGACATGATGTGAGAAATCAACCCGATTGTCTCTATGTTGGATTATCTAACACATCGGATTAGACGCGAAATGGAGAGTGATGCTCTTTTCCTGTGATGCTCTTCCGCGAAACTCGTCCAATGCGCAAGTTTGGATGCGATTCCTTTCATGCACATGCGCTCTTTCTCCCGCGGTCTCTGACCTGATGGTCACGGATGCGGTGTCGTCGTCTACTGCGGCATTTGAGAAAAAGCGCTCCAGTCACAAGAGAAGAGGAGCTCCGGAAGTCAATCACGGTCATGTCGTCCGACGTCTACGGCGCTATTCTCAACACCGCATGCCACCACGAGCAGGAACAATGCACGAGCGTAAGCGATCTGACCCAGGCGCGCAATGAAAAGCGCAAGCGAGACCCTGAAGCGACGTTCAGATGCAGTTTGCGCCGAGTGTTGCGCTGTCAGCGCGAGCACCAGAGCTCACCTCACGGAGACTTGCCACCACGCTGGCGAAGGAGCACTACTTCGACAGCACCAGCTTTGTCACGGCGTACCGGAACGCGGAGCCGATCGCCGCCAGCACCGATACAAAAGCACAACGTTGCTGATGTCTTCGCCGATTTGCTTGCTTGTGTTGAGCACGCATACGACGAAATGGACGACGTGTTGGCAGCGCATGGGCTCTTGTCTTGTGGAGAAGAAAACGTGAACAAGTCGATGATCAATGCCTCGATGCACTTTGATACAGATTGGGGCAAGAAGACAATCGAAGTGGTGGCATCACGAGTGCTGCCGTTTGACGTAAATGCCGTCGGAGCAGCTGCTTGGCGTCAGGTCTTATCGCGAGTTCCATTTCGCGACACCGCAAAGACACCTTCAAAGGTACTCCAGACCTTTATTGCTGATCGCTCACTGCATCTAATGTTTTGATGCTGACGCCTTGAACCTTGCTACGCTTGTGTTTGTATAGAATCGCAATCGAATAGACAAGGAAACGATCACAGAGAGCTTCACCATCACGATACTGGCCGCAACAAGTGCGCAGTTTCGCGTCAGGCAGGTTTTCCGACGCTACGTCCAGCCAGACAGCCAGGTCGTGATCGTCTCGTGTCGCGAGCTCGTTCCCGTCACGTTTTCCGGTGAGCCCTGGACGACTGGAGTCCAATTTCGAGAACGAGGCTACACGGTTGTCAGGCCGTCAAAAACGATCTTGGAGGAGTTCTCGCTCTTGCAGTCGTGCTGTATCTCAAGAGCCGAGCTTACGGAGACCCTGGAGGCCGACAATCCCAAAGTGAGTGCGCTCCTCGAGTTTGTGCTGAGCGCGGCAAAGGCAAATGTCGCTGCGAGTCACCAGGCGATTGAGAACAAGCTCCTCGACGAGGCACTCAAGTGCAGTTAGAGGATGACGTGATGGGTGCATGCCGTAGTCGTGGTGGAATGTTTGTAGCTCAAGCCCCGGATGAAAATGAATGCGCCAGGTTGTACCCAGCAAGTGCGTGCTCTGTCGTGTGCACGTGGAACCTATTACTGCACCTATCATCAAAACTGCAACTGAACTTGGTTCACGAGTGAAGGTGTATGAACGAAGTGCTGTTGAGCGTGGCTGCTCGTGAGGGCGATCATAAACAGTGAAATCATCATGGTTTCGCATACTGCGAACAAGAGAGCTTTGCACTTCTGCCGTACCTACAGACTGAAATTGTGTATTTGTGCATGCCACTATGTGCCGCATAGGAGCTCGGCACCTAGGTGAGAAAATTTTGTAGCGTATTCCAACTTACTGCGTTGTGCCTGGAGGTGAGTGGCTTGGAATAAGTCCTCAGCTTTGGAATTCAGCCTAGAAATGCTCCAACCATGCCACGTGTGTCCATAACTTCAATGCCAGAAACGCACTCTCGCGCCGATCGTCACCATCTATGCTTGAAGTTTTGACACCAAGCTGTTGAGGTCAACATTCATGTTTATCCAGTTCAAATTGCAGGGGGTATTGTAGGGTGAGGTGGTGGTGTGTCCCCACTGCTGTTTTCTCTACTTTGGCGTTCGAATTTCTCTTCCAACGACAAAATGCAAACGTTGGGTAAAGTCATATTCTTGTGGTCTGTTCTGCTTGAAGAAAACGATCGAGAGAAGGCAGGACTGACTCACCTCATCCATGTTGTCGCGGGCAGCAACGGCCTTCCACCCCGTATCCTTGGTGGGTCTGGTGATTTTTAGGCTAGTGGCATGGTGCCCAAAGAGTTGATGCATTGCACATCATGCGGGGACTCATCACAACCACGCAGTAGATTAGACAACAAGTGTTTATTACTATATGCGCCAGACACACGTGTGCTGTGCTTGTGGCAGCAGGCAGCTCGCCACACGAACAGTCTCAGAACGCATGCACAGTGTCATCACACATCCTGCATGGAGAGTTCAAGCAATACCTTTCAAATTACGTACACTTTATGAATTGATATATGAATAAACTGTGCAAAGCAATGCAAACTACTTTGACTGATATTTTCGTAACCTTTGATATTTGATGAACTGTATCGATGAAGATAATGTGACACTAATTAGAGGTATTTGATCCCTCCGTTGCCGCCATTTGGTTCCTTGTGTTGCTAGAGAGGTTCAGGAAACGTGATTATGTTGCAAAACATGATTAAATGTCGGTTGTAGGAGGGAAATTTCACCCAAACCGTGATTATAAACCGCAGTTTACAGTTCTGCAGAAAAACTCCGAGATGCCTCTGTAAAATGAATACTTTCTCTTGAAAGATAATCACAGGACGCCTAAACCTCCTTTCCAACGGTAACTGTGCTGATTTTCGATTGTCAATATAATGATTTGGGATAGTGCAATGCGATTTCCTGAACCTCTCTACTGTCTGGCACTCGTACCACCGTAAACAAAAGCACAATAACCAACGAGAGAGACGCGTCTGCTTCTCCACGTGCTGCATTGCGCATTTCGACGCCTGCGTCCCACGTGTGCGCGTGTCTCTTGTGTGTTTGTACGCGCCGTTCGTCGACGGGCACGCCTGCCGTCCCTCCCTCTCGCAGCATTTCCACCGAGAAAGTGCCGCAATGGAGTTCGTGTTGGAAGGCGACGACGCGCTCCAGGCCGTGCTCACGGACGTCGACGCGTACCTGGCGCTCAATGCCAGCGATAATGACCCCCAAGAAGCTGTTGACGGTATTGCCGCGTTCCCGGAGTCCATGACGCTCGCGCAATTCCTCCAAGGCGACGGTGAAGGTGCTGATGATAACGAGAGCCTGCTTCCGCTGGAAGAACTGACCGTGGATGGCGACACAGACGAGCTGGCGTCCATACCAGCACAAACCACAGCCATCACACGCACAACAGAGACGCAGTCGCTATCCCTACCAGTGCAATATACACAGTCCCAATCCATGCAGATAACAGCAGTGCCGCAAAGGAAAGTCAACGGCACCAAGGTGTGTGCCAAGACTTCCACGACGAAAGCGAGCAGTGTTACGGGGAAAAAGACCATCACGTGGGACCCGAACAAGGCGCGGAACGAGCGCAAGGGCGAACTCATCTACTTGCGCAAAAAGGTCGCCGAGTTGGAGTCCCGGTTGACGCAACTCCAGACGAACAAGCGGCTTCGGATTGAGAGTAATACCCCACGGAGCTCACGTGCATGTGCAAGTATCAGCTCCCCCACAGTATCATCACAATCACAGCAGCAGTTGATTCAAACCGCCAATTCAAACAGCCAGCAGCTAAAGTTCACGATCCCGAGCCACGTCGTACCCAGCACTGGTTCGACCCCCGAGACGTACGTGTGGCAGGAGATCGCGAACCGCCAGTCGAACGAGCGCGTCAAGTCCGAGCGCGAGAACATTCGGCTGAAGATCGTGCTCGAGAACCAGATCAAGATCGCCAAAAGCCTCGAGAAACACCTCAAGCGCGCGACAACCACCGCGGTACGTAACATTCTCTACCTTTAGACAAAGCTGGAAGAGAGACTAATGATCTTATTATTTATGTATGCACTAGGAACTCGAAAAGCACAACATCCAAGGTTGCGCCAACGACGCGCATCCTGCTGGGAATGTCTACACAAGCGGACTGAAAGCGCGCACCACCACGGAGATTTACAACGATCTGCTCGCGGGCGTCGAGCAATGTTACGCCGAAGTGGACTCGGTGTTTGCTTCCAACGGCCTCGCGAGCTCCGAGTTGACGAGCATCGTGGCCAAGATGCGACCGGACTGCGACCGGCGCATGTTTATGGAGATTTGCTCGACGAAGGCGCTGCCATTTGACCTGCACACGACGGCATCGGCGGTTTGGAACCATTACGTGCATGCAAAAGAGCGAATCCCATCTCGCCATTATTGCTACAAAACCCCTAAGGTAGGCTGGTTTTTGTTTATGCGCATTTACTGTGTTTATATTGCGTTTACTGACATTTATCGCTCTCTGACATAGAGTACGGACCCTGCAGAGGACACGATCGTGGAAAACTTCAACTTGAGCGTCGAAGTCAACGGCACGAAAGCCAAGTTTTGCACCAAGCAGATCATGCGGCGATACTTTGAGGCCAAACGCGTCGTGATCGTGTGGTGCACGACGTTTGCGCCGATCGAGTTTTCCTGCGAGTCGCTCTCGGGTGTGCGCTTTCTCGAGAAAGGCTACGTCGTCATCAAGCACCCGAGTCTGCGCACTGACGGCCTTTCACTGCTACAGACGTGCTACGTCGTGAAGCCTTTGTCGGCTGGCGATGGCCTCGACGGCGATCACCCGCACTTTGCCGCGATCACAGACTTTGTGCTGAGCTCTACAGCGCTCAACATCTCGGCGAGCGACCAGATGATCGAGAATGAATTGTTGCAACAGGCTCTGAGAGGAAGCGCGCATGTCGGGTGAAAATGATAGCGAAAGTGGAATCCACGAGCAGAAATGGCTTGAACGAATCAAACGAGCAAGAGCAAGAATGACGCTTCTTCATGTTGTTGAATGGTGACAACAATGAAACTCAACCACTTGTTTAGGCAACGAGAATGGGAGCAGTCAGAGCGAACCCATGGCGCCGAGAATATCGAAATAGACTGAAATGCGACTTGGACTACTAATCATGGCGAGTTGTCACAGCAACATGTCAGTCTCAGGCACTTCAGCGTCAATGTACAGCCGGTGATTGTAGAGATCATGCAGATTGAAGAGGGAAATGCAATGCCCAAGCTCATGAAAATCTTGTGAATGAAACTTCTTGTTTAACTCCAAAATCGATAAAAACAATTTTGAGGTCAACGCTGAGTTTCGACCTCAAAACTTCAAGCATAGATGGTGACGATCGGCGCGAGAGTGCGTTTCTGGCATTGAAGTTATGGACACACGTGGCATGGTTGGAGCATTTCTAGGCTGAATTCCAAAGCTGAGGACTTATTCCAAGCCACTCACCTCCAGGCACAACGCAGTAAGTTGGAATACGCTACAAAATTTTCTCACCTAGGTGCCGAGCTCCTATGCGGCACATAGTGGCATGCACAAATACACAATTTCAGTCTGTAGGTACGGCAGAAGTGCAAAGCTCTCTTGTTCGCAGTATGCGAAACCATGATGATTTCACTGTTTATGATCGCCCTCACGAGCAGCCACGCTCAACAGCACTTCGTTCATACACCTTCACTCGTGAACCAAGTTCAGTTGCAGTTTTGATGATAGGTGCAGTAATAGGTTCCACGTGCACACGACAGAGCACGCACTTGCTGGGTACAACCTGGCGCATTCATTTTCATCCGGGGCTTGAGCTACAAACATTCCACCACGACTACGGCATGCACCCATCACGTCATCCTCTAACTGCACTTGAGTGCCTCGTCGAGGAGCTTGTTCTCAATCGCCTGGTGACTCGCAGCGACATTTGCCTTTGCCGCGCTCAGCACAAACTCGAGGAGCGCACTCACTTTGGGATTGTCGGCCTCCAGGGTCTCCGTAAGCTCGGCTCTTGAGATACAGCACGACTGCAAGAGCGAGAACTCCTCCAAGATCGTTTTTGACGGCCTGACAACCGTGTAGCCTCGTTCTCGAAATTGGACTCCAGTCGTCCAGGGCTCACCGGAAAACGTGACGGGAACGAGCTCGCGACACGAGACGATCACGACCTGGCTGTCTGGCTGGACGTAGCGTCGGAAAACCTGCCTGACGCGAAACTGCGCACTTGTTGCGGCCAGTATCGTGATGGTGAAGCTCTCTGTGATCGTTTCCTTGTCTATTCGATTGCGATTCTATACAAACACAAGCGTAGCAAGGTTCAAGGCGTCAGCATCAAAACATTAGATGCAGTGAGCGATCAGCAATAAAGGTCTGGAGTACCTTTGAAGGTGTCTTTGCGGTGTCGCGAAATGGAACTCGCGATAAGACCTGACGCCAAGCAGCTGCTCCGACGGCATTTACGTCAAACGGCAGCACTCGTGATGCCACCACTTCGATTGTCTTCTTGCCCCAATCTGTATCAAAGTGCATCGAGGCATTGATCATCGACTTGTTCACGTTTTCTTCTCCACAAGACAAGAGCCCATGCGCTGCCAACACGTCGTCCATTTCGTCGTATGCGTGCTCAACACAAGCAAGCAAATCGGCGAAGACATCAGCAACGTTGTGCTTTTGTATCGGTGCTGGCGGCGATCGGCTCCGCGTTCCGGTACGCCGTGACAAAGCTGGTGCTGTCGAAGTAGTGCTCCTTCGCCAGCGTGGTGGCAAGTCTCCGTGAGGTGAGCTCTGGTGCTCGCGCTGACAGCGCAACACTCGGCGCAAACTGCATCTGAACGTCGCTTCAGGGTCTCGCTTGCGCTTTTCATTGCGCGCCTGGGTCAGATCGCTTACGCTCGTGCATTGTTCCTGCTCGTGGTGGCATGCGGTGTTGAGAATAGCGCCGTAGACGTCGGACGACATGACCGTGATTGACTTCCGGAGCTCCTCTTCTCTTGTGACTGGAGCGCTTTTTCTCAAATGCCGCAGTAGACGACGACACCGCATCCGTGACCATCAGGTCAGAGACCGCGGGAGAAAGTCGAAGCTGACAGGGAAAGTAACTGATGCGCTCGTCCAATCCTGCATGTTGAACGAGAGCATCACTCTCCCTCGCTCGTCTAATCATGCGAACAAGACGAAGGGACATCTGGGTTGATTCCACACGTATTGTTTCGCTAGTAGAAACGAGAATGGACGGTCCCACAATAGCGGCGAAATCATGTGGCTGTCGCAGGACATCCGACAGAACGGCATTCATACCAAAGGAGAACACAATGGAGTCTAACGTCAACCAATAGATTATGCTGGGGTCTTCATTAGCTAAGAAACTCTACTTGCTCTTCACTCTTCTGAGCAAGCAGTCATACCAGCTTGCGCCGCTGCCTGCCTCAGCAACGCATTCTCCACATTTTGGTGGCACACCGTGATGCTACCTGCAGTCGCATTCAACATAAAGTCGGTCACGGCGCCGATCACGGGGTTGTCGTCAGCAGCTAATTCGCCAGTAAGCATGGAGTTTGCGAAATAACACGTCTGGATCAGCGAGAAGGTGCCAGAGATCGTTCTCGGCCGCTTGACGACAGCGTATGCTTTCTCCAAAAACTGGACGCCTGCCAAAGTCTCACCACAAAACTCGATGGGTTCATAGAACGCGCGCCAGGCGATGACCACGCGGTCTTTCTCGACATACCGACGTAGAATCCCGCTCACGCGGAAATGCGCGCTCGTGTGGTTCGCCCGCATTTCCACGTTGTAGTTGCCTACAACCATATCCTCGGTCGTATGGAAGTTCTGCAGAAACGCATGCCCAATCCGCATCAACCTTGGTGGGGTTAGATAGAGAGAAATGAAAGATAAGCACGTACATTTAAAGTCGTGTGGGAATAAAAGCGGTACGGTGCGCGCTCCTCGGAGCTTGCGGAATGGTTCCACACTGCTGCTGCCGTGGTGCGGACGTCAAAGGGCAGCAACTTGTTGGCAAACACTTCCAAAAAAGTGTCCTGATCAGTGTGCATCTTGGTATCCAGGTGCGGCACCTCGCTGCGGCCGCCAAACACAGCGTCAATCTCGCTGTACGCATTCTCGAACCCTGCGAGCAAGCCTTCGAAGATCTGACTGTCGGTGCGATCGGTCATCGGCGGGAACAGATTGCTGAACCGCTTGTAGCGGAAACACTTCTCAAACTCCTGTACATAGAGCAAATACAAAGGTGTATGGCGAGCTCAGGGCAAAGCAAACAAGCCAATGAATGAACATACACCAGCACGATGGCGCTGGTGGCGTACCCGACTCCGCACGCTCTTGTGCAACAGATTTTGAAGGCTCTTGGCAATCTTCATCTGGTTCTCGAGTACGAGCTTGAGACGGACGTTCTCGCGTTCAGCACACACGCGTTCGTCGTTAAGTCGACCAGCAATCTCTTTCCACACAGATTGAACGGCTCGGTTGCTTCTTTGCGTAGTCGTGATCGGGATCGTGAACCTTAAAGCATGGCTAGCTACAGGACACGGCGGCGACAACGCCCTTGAACTCTCTGTCCACGGCTTCTTTTTCTTCTTAGCATCGTTCAATTGCGCTTCGAGCTCCGAGATCTTTTTGCGCAAGTAGATGAGCTCTTGCTTGCGCTCGTTGCGCGACTTGTTGGGATCCCACCGTATTGCCTTCTTGTTGGCAGTTTTATTCTTGATATGCGCGTTGTCAGATGACGGTGCCTGGTGCTGTAAAGGCGGCTGTGTCGGTGCCACAGATGACAATGGAAGCTGCGAAGAAAACGCACCATTATCAATACCAGCAGACTGAATCGTCAGTTCAATTTGGTCGAGCAGGTCACTATCCGACTCGGTGAGTTCCTCCAGAGACTTCAAGAGCTCGAAGTTCTCCTCCTCACCACCACCATCCTCGCTTGGCTCTCCAATGATGACGTCGCCATGGTTCGAGAGCGCAGAATACTGTAACTCGTGGTTGCCATTGAAATCGTCGTACTCCGAGGCAGCGAACGACTGGACAAACGAGATTGCAGCAGCCAGCGTCGCGCGACTTTCGTCGTCCTCCGTCAACAAATTCATCGTGTCGTCTACAGGAGATAGGGCGAGTGAATGCGTGCGGTCGTCACGCTCTTCCAATCGCGCGAATGGGATGCGGATGGAGCGTTCCGCCCTCGCGACTTTCGAAATGGCGGGCGAGCACGCGATGCACATCAATAAAAAAGACACCACAGCCGACCATCATTCTCGTCTGTTTCGAGTCATTCCACGTGATTACGCTGCGACTCGACAACAATGATTCTTTGAGAGTGTGAGGAGTGATGGTGCAAGTGGTCCTGAACTTGACCAAGATACACCACCGAAGGGGTCAAAGCTCACTTGTGAGGTCACTGACCACCACCGTCCACTTGAGACGAGGCTTCAGGGTCAAGGACGAGAGCATTGCACAAGGACTTGCTGCAAAGTGCTTTTCGGTGTCACGTCGTGGATTTACTCGAGCGTGGGTTTGCTTGCTTTGCGGAAACTTGTTCGATCACACTGACTGCAGCTATTTTGCTGCCGAAGGATGAAGCTGGTGCTTGTCAACACCGCACGATATTGGCACGACGCCAGAGCTTGGTTATGCAGTAATTTCAGGAGCGTCGTGAAACGCGACGAGATCGCTTTTCGTGAGCAACCCCAAGTCCCATATGATGTGCCCCAAACTGAAGTCGAAGCGATTGTGGTAATAATCTCACCCGCCGTCTTGACGTTGGAGAACGTCTCGACACAAGAAACGCTCCTTCTCTCCCGTCAACACTACGCCTTTGCACGGTCGAAATCCCGAGCTGGGCAATTGTGTTCAGATTCATCCCGACATCGAAGTAGACTCACTTTGAAGTTTAATAAGACTCGTCAAGCTACATGTCTGGTCCAGAGCGAAAGTTACAGAACGATGCAGAAGTTCGAGGGAGGGAGGGGGCGGTATCTTCACTTCAGCAGAAAGCCTAGATGGCATGACGATAACCTGCAGTTTGTATCCTTTTCCTGAAGTCTCCGTTAAATAAGCGATGATTCCTTATTAACCATTTGTTTGCACATGAACTTATCCAAGAGGTGCGTCCACCATGGAGACACCAAATATCACGCAGTTTGCTTCAAAATACACTTAGAACTTCGTTTTTCTGTCACCCATCTTCAAAGAGCTCCACCACCGTTCTTCAGTGCTTGCTCCAGCAGCACGTTCTCCACCATCTGATGACTTGCTGTGATGTTACCTGCAGTGGAACTCAGCACAAAGTCGGTCACGGCACCAACCATGGGATGGTCTTCGTCCATGAGATCACCCGTGAGCACCGGGTTGGCGATATAGCACGTCTGGAAGAGCGACATATTGCCCGAGATCGTCGACGGCTTCTTCACGACAATGTACCCTTTTTCCAAGAACTGCACACCTGTCAACGGTTCGCCAGAAAACTCCAGCGGATCGTAGAACGCGCGCCAGACGACGACAACGCGATCCTTCTCGACATACCGACGCAGAACCTGCTTGACGTGGAAGTGCGCGCTCGTGTGGTTCACATGCATCTCCAACTTGTAGTTTTCCACAATCGTATCTTCCGTGGTGTTGATGTTCCTTGGCTTCGTGTGGTAGTAGTAACGGTATGGCACGCGTTCTTTCGTGTACACGAAATGATTCCACACCGCTGCACCCGTCGTGTGGACATCGAACGGTAGCAACTTGTTAGCGAACACCTCCAGGAACATGCCGTGGATGGCGTCGGTACGCATCCTGGCGTCCATACGCGGTGTCTCGCTGCGCGCAAGACCGTTGTCGGCAAACACGGCGTCGATTTCGTCGTACGCACTGTCGACTCCAGTAAGAAGGTCTTCGAAGATCTGGTTCTCCGTGCGGTCGCTTGGTGGTGGGTGCAAGTGGCGCAAGCCCTTCGCGCCGTGAATGCACTTCTCAATTTCGCGAGTCGCCGTGCTCTTGTTCAAGAACTTCTGAAGACTCTTGGCGATCTTGATCTGGTTCTCCAGCACCAACTTCAAGCGAATGTTTTCGCGCTCGGAGCGCACACGCTCGTCGCTTTGTCGGCCGGCTATCTCTTTCCACACAGAAGCCACTGCAGGGTTGCTCGTTTGCACGGTCACGATCGGGATCGTGAAACGCAAAGCCTGACTCGGGCGGTCAGCTGGGTGGATCTGGTACGGCGCCGACGACGTCCTAAAGCTCGCGATCCGCGGCTTCTTGTTCTTCTTCACATCGCGTAATTGGGACTCGAGCTCCGCTACCTTTTTGCGCAAGTAGATGAGCTCTTGCTTGCGCTCATTTCGCGCCTTGTTGGCGTCCCATCGAACTGGTTTCTTGTCTGCAGCTTTCTTTTTCATCAAAAGCGCATTGGTACTTGTGCGCACTGTGCGCTGGAGAGGGAGCTGTTTCGGTACTAGATGTGGCAACACCAGCGATGACGACGAAGACGATGATGCATCCGACTCTGTATCAACAGATCGGATCGTCAGCGCGAGCTGCTCGAACAGGTCATCATCCGACGCCGTGATTTCTTCCAGCGGCAGCAAGAGCTCGGATTCGTCACTATTGCCATCCTCACTCGGATCTTCCTCAATCACGTGGATCACTTGCTGACTGGAAGGAAATGCAGCGTGTTTCTGGTTGTCGTTGCAGTCGAAGTCGTCGTTGTCTGACGCCACAGACGACTGGTACTCGTCCACGAAGGAGATCGCTGCCGCGAGCGTCGCGTTCTCGTCGTCCGTCAGCAGCGTCATCTTGAGCAAGTGCGCGAGTGCTTTGCGAACGCTCGTAGCTCTTCCAATGGGACGCGACGTCGGGGTCCGCCCTCGGATTCGCAAATGGCGCTGACACCACATGGCGAGAAGAGAGAGTCGTGACCGAACGACCATCACTCTGTGCACTCTGCATCCATTCCACGCGATTACGTTGCGACGTGACAACTGTCCCACTGTTGCTTTTGCTGGGTTCCTTTAGGTGCAACAAAGGTGCTGTGCAGATTCATACCCTTTTAGAAACGATCTGTTGCAAATTGACATTGCAGAGAGAATCAATGCGATACAGAAAGTTGACGGGAGTTGGCACAGCCAGACAAGCGCAGACAACTTCTCGGCAAGACTTACTATAAAGAGGCTCCATGCATTGAATCCGCACACGCGGCTGTGACCTCAAAGAGCGAGCCGCACAGCTGTTGTGTTAAGGAGCAATCTGAGACTGGAAGAACCTTTATGCTGTAGTGTAATCCTGTGTTGTGTCTGACACGGTACATAGATTGAGAAATTTTTAGAACCTGCACACGGGGTAGGATAAACTGGACATCAGTGAGGAGATGAGCGAATCGTTATTTTGATACCCTCTAGAAGCCGATCGAAAGCTGTTCATATTATTGAAGAGGGTGCATTCTTTTGGACATGATTGTTGACACAGTGACCGAGGCTCTTTGCAATCGCATTCAGTTCTCGCCTGGACTTGCTCTCAAAGGATTCTTGAAACTGATGTGTGCGGCTCAATTCCTGTCTCTCTCGCTCCGTCCGCCTGCGGTGGAGAGCGTCAACTTTAGCCAGTGCAACAGAAGGTGCGAGCAGCCAAACCAGCTGGGGTCTCTTCCTGTCTCAGAAGAGAGGCCGAGTGCTCGAAAGAGTTGGCTCGCAGCCTGTGAGAGAACAATTGGCTCTGTGAGTCATATCCAATTGGCGAATGGTGATGAAAAAAGACAAATGTGTTGTTGGTTTATCAGTGTTGCAGCAGGACTCATTCCAACTGCGCTGGTGGACTGCTTGAAGCAAATACTCTCTCGAGCGATTCACCTCGCTTGCCCCTGCCTCGACTGTGCCAGCAGCGTGGTCTCTAGCAGCTCACTCGTTGCGCTGACGTTCGTCGCTGTCGCCTGGAGCATGAACTTGGCGAGGTCTTTGTGACTCGCATTCAATGAGTTTTGTGATATCCACTCGTCTGTATTGCACACGGGTGTGATCACGTAGCAAGGCTGCAGCAGCGTGTAGTCGATCAGGTTTTCGCTGGACGGCTTTTTCAGGATCAGGTACCCTTTCTTGAGAAAACGCAGCCCTGGAGGCACAGGTGACTCGGCAAACTCGACGGTCTCGATGGACGCCCGCCACACGACCACAATGCGGTTGGCCTCGATGTAGCGTTGAAAGATCTGGTGGACGCGGAACGTCGCGCTCTTGCTTCTCGAGTACAGCGACAGGTGAAAGCTCTCAATGATCGTATTCTCGGTTGCATCTATGTGCTGTCGCAAATACTTGATGTTAGCCTGAGTTCTGAGAAAGAGCGATGGTGAGCAGTCATGCAGCAGCGTACCTTTCGTGGGAACTCGTAGTGATAGGCGCGATGCGGTAAGCGCTCTTTCGTGGCCGAGAAGTGGTCCCACACGGCAGCACCGGTAGAATGCAGGTCGAACGGCAGGATGTGATTTGCAAACACCTCTAGGTGCGCGCCGTTCTGGTGATCGTAATGGATTTGAGCATCGGAATACGCCGATTCCATTTGGGACAGGCCATTCGCGTCAAATATGGCGTCAATCTCAGCATACGAGTCGGGGATCCCCGTCGCCAGATCGTCAAAGATGTCTGCGTCCGAGCGACAATCTCGTGGTATGAAGGCCATCCTTGGGGGCTGGTAACTTGGCGAAATGACGTCGCTCATGTCCTAATAGCAGATACGTGGGTGTGCATTTGTTGAATAGGAAGGAGTGGTGTCAGAAAAAAAATAAATAAACAGGCATCTCACCTTTCTGGATGTCATGCGTGCTAGGAATCTCTCCAGATGCCGCGCGACCTTGAGCTGTTTTTCCAATAGGAGTTTCAAGCGCACGTTCTCGCGTTCCGATCTTGCTCGTTCGTCTCCCTGACGGCGCGCAATGTCCCACCACGTTTGCACAGGGATTCTGGTATTGGTGGGCAACGATCCAAGTTGCCGCAACGCGGTCGAAGAAGACCCCATCGACCTGAACTTTTTGCTCCGCTTGGCTTTGATGCTGCAAAGCTGGGTCTCCAATTCGACAACTAGATTGCGCAGGTAAATGAGTTCGCCTTTGCGACGATTCCGTGCTCGGTTCGGGTCCCAGGTGATGTTAACTTTGATCTGATGAGATACTGGACCTCTCAGCTGTTTGCTGGGCTGCATTGTTGCCGTCTCGTCGTCCACGAAGCTCGAGATCGCCACCAGATCTTCTGTTGACAACTCGAATAGAGGAATCTGCTCGTGGATCATAGCCTCTCCATCGTCGTCCTGGATGCCTTCGTTGAAAGCATCTTGACTGTCATCTTGCGTGCATAACCTCTCAACAACGTCCAGAGTTGCTGCGAATGGCACGTCTGGTTGTGGGGCTTCGTCATCGTCTCTGAAGACGAACTCCATCGTGTGCAAATGGAAAGTGAGGTCGAACGATCCCGTGACTTTCCAATCGCTCTGACGCTGACTGGTTTCGTGAAGTTCGCCCGTTTCTGCTTGGCACTGAACCCAACGAGCTATCGCGACCACAAACACGGTCTCTGGTGTTCCCAGAACATTTCACGTGGCAGACAACAAGTGGATTCTTCAACTCAGGAATCTTCTCAAGAGTTTTGAGACCACCACACAAGGGGTATTTCGTATTGTTTCTGCACTGAGCAAGCCCCATTTAAGCAGGAAGACGTGCCATTGTTTGCACAATCCGACTTGAAGTGCACCAACGTTTTAGCGCCGCGCGAAGAGGAAAGTTCGAGTGCACGTAACTCTTCAGCGAGTTGTTTGGAATAGAATTAATGGGAACCAACCAACACTCGCAATTGCTCATTGCTTTCATTGGTCGAAATCGACTGACTGCTGATTTAACACAATAGGGTTAGGTGACAATTGTTGGATGTACCAAAAATAGGGGTACAATTCATCCCAGAAGCATCAGAGCGGAATCCGAGCGGACTGGAAATCGCCGCCATCCAGCAAAATGCTTTGGTGCATGCAAATAATGCGTATGCATCATTCGCTACTCACACCAATTATCTAGCATCCTTTGATGAATAGTGGCGTTCTATGAATTCATCATGGCCTGCTCGAGTAGCACGTTTTCGATCAACTGGTGCCATGGTTGCGCAGATGTTGGCCTTGGTCGCGCTCAAGACAATGTCTGCGATGTGATCGGATGGACGAACGCGCACCATATAATCACCACGAGCTTTTCTTCTTCGTAGCGATGCATAGTCTGCTTAACCAGGAAGTTCACGCATGCGCGGTCGCCTGCAGCACGAGACTAAAGTTCTTTACAAGAGCATTTTCAGTCCCATTCATTGACAATCCTGCATGCATGTCCACACAACACGCAATTTCGATAAGAAAAACGTACTTTGACATACGAGCAAACCTCGGGGATGGACATTTTAGGCGCTTTGTTGAAGTAGTGCCGCTCGGATTACCGTTCTTTTCCAAACACGAAGTGGTGCCACACAGCGCGCGCCGTCGTGAATGTTAAACGGAAGCATTTTGCTCGCAAACACTTCTGCGAACGTGACGTTACCAGGGCTCGCAAATTGTCATTATAGCGTATAGTTGCGTGATGCAATTTGTTTCGAGCGCACGTCAATCTCAGTGTAGGATTGCTCGACACCAGCAAGCAATTCTTCAAATGTCAACAAATAAAATGCTGGTATACCATTGTCGACGTTTGCTTCGCTTCAGGCTCTTGGCGAACTTGCTCTGGTTTCCTAATGCATTTATCAGACGAAGGTACTCGCGCTCCGACGTGAAGCGCTCGTCAGACTGGCACCACACGACTTCCACTCGCACACGACCGCCGCGTTGTTGCATTGTAGATGTTGCCGCCACTGCAAGCGGACACGACTGCCAGCTCTTGCTGATGGCTGTCCGTATGAAGGGACTCGTCGCCGGCTGCATAGTCAGCTGCGTCGCCGTCGTGGACAGAAATCGACGCGATCACGTACTCATCCAGGAACGTGGAAACTGCTAGTGTGTTCGTCCATTTCTTGCTGTTCCAATTGGAACGGAACGGCATGTTGTCATACCCGTTAAAGACCACCTCATAAGATGCGTGCGATCCATTCCTTGCTCTTGGGGATGCTATCGAATGCGCTCGCACTTTGAAGACAGTGTGAATGAATGTAATTGCGAGCGCGACGAACGAACCTCAGGACAGGTGCCTCCCTTTCTCACAAGTTATACCGAATTTTTGAAAGGCACAGTCGCGTTTTGTGTTTGCATGGACGCATGCGAATCTGTTTTGTGCGGCTGTTGCGCACCTCAATTTAGCATCCAACTGTGCATTGCCTGTTGAGGTGTGGGTGATTATTAGCCAATGAGTGTCGGTGCATCGCTGTCGCATATCTTCTCCAGACTCATCTAATCGACAGTGATTTGATGAGAGTAGCAGCATGCAGTGCTGTAAAGCAACGAACCATCTACAGTAAAGCCTCCTGTTTTGTATTGGACAGCACAGCGTGCATAAAACTCCGATGTTCGCAGTCTCGGCAACATACAAAATGCAGTATGTTTATGCATGCACTCGGAACGAATTCAGCAGACCACGCTGCTTTATGCATTGTTATGTCCCAGTAGCAGCAAATAAATCACTCGTAGTTTACTTTCTTGATGTGGCCGCGAAACATACGAACCCATTGGGATGATTCCTATCGAAATGCGGGAGTTTTCGACAAGAGCCTACAGCACTTGGGAAAATCAATCGGCCTCGGTTTATTCTTGAGGCAACTTGCACGTTGTAAAGTTTCATTGTGCATTGTACTATGCACTGCTCAACCGTTTTGGGTGGCTCTGAAACCACTTCGCTCTCCCAGATTTGACAAACAGTGTAGTTCAGTCATGCCTCCGCACAGGCATGATCTCTCCATTAGCGATTGATTCAAGTCGGTCATCACAGGACCAGATAATGTCGCATAGACCTTCACTCCTGCGTCCAGATGCTGTTGGACAAGTCTCCATCCCTCCTCCGCTTTTTTCACCCTCTGCGCACACGCACCATGTGAGGAAAGCGCCCAGTTCTCCATCCGCCAAGCTCCTTCCACTCATCCGCTTGCCGTGATTACTGCGTCCTCCTCTGATCATGGTGTTTATCCACAAGCCCCAGCACGACGACGGCTTCCAAGCCGCACTCACATTCGCGGCCGAGTACATGCTGGCGTCACTCTCCGATGATGACCAAGAGCTCCTCGAGCACGCAAGCACCGAGCAGGACATTCTACCAGTTGAACCCATCTGCAACAACAATGATCCTGTGCTGCTGGAAGCGCTTTTGCAACAGGAGGACAACGACGACGAGCTGTGTCCATTGGAGGACCTGATCGTCCAGGAAGACGTCGAGGTAGCGCGCTTCCCTTCGACGCCAGACGCTACGCAGGGGACTGGGGCGGTAGTGCTGATGCCGACGCAGCAGCCAATCAGCCCGCCAAATCTCGTGCTGCAACAGCAGCCGCAGCAACACCAAATGGTTGTTGGTACAAGACAAAGGGACAGTGCCAAGAAGAGAAGCGGATCCAAGAAGCCGATCACGTGGAACCCGAACAAGGCGCGCGATGAGCGCAAGCAGGAGCTCTTGTACTTGCGCGAGCAGGTGAAGGAGCTTGAGACGCAGCTGCGCGTTATTCAGAAGGTGAAGCCACGACAAGCAGCCTCACCTTACCAGATCGTACCGATGATCGGGTCGCATCACCAGCAACACCGCGCGTATTTCCAGCAGCAACCGCCAAGTAGCAACTCGGCCGTTGCGTGTGTATGGAAGGAAGTTGCGAAGCGTCAGTCGGACGAGCGCATCAACTCAGAACGCGAGAACATCCGCTTGAAGATTGTGCTGGAAAACCAGATCAAGATCGCCAAGAGCCTGGAGCAAATCCTCAACAAGACAGCGTCTACCACGGTGCGTTTTGTCATATCTCTGCTACTACGTGTTTGTGATCGCATTATCTCTAATCGGTCACGTGTATGTTTGTGCTTAATTCCAGCAAATTGAGAATTGCCTCGATGCCAAGCGGATGCCAAGCGTTTTCCCGGGCTCGGCCGACCGCTCGACCGCCGGCACGTTCGCAGACTTGCTCGCTGGCGTCAAGCAGTCCTACGCCGAGATCGACGCTGTGCTCGAAGCCAACGGCCTCTCGCAACTCGAGAAGACGCACAGTGGTGCGCAGCTGCATGCCAACAAGGGCAACGGCATGTTCCTGGAAGTGTTTGCGAGCAAAGTGCTGCCGTTTGGTATCCGTGACACGGCGCGCGCAGTGTGGCACAACTTTAAATTCGCGAAGGAGCGCCAACCGCATCGCCAGTACGACAACCCCGCCGCCAAGGTACCGATCATGAGATTGTGTTATGGTTATACCACTGAGCATGTGAGCTGACGAGCAGTGTCTTTGTTTTTGATGTGTGTCCACAGTCTTCAGACGCGACGGAGGACACCATAGTGGAAAATTTCAAGATCGTGCTGCAGGCGAACCGCACGAGCGCGAACTTCGAGATAAAACAGATTCTGCGCTGCTACGAGGAAGAAGACCGCACCGTGATCGTCTGGCGCGCGTTCATTGATCCGATCACGTTCTCGGACGCACCTCTGTCTGGCTTGCGGTTCTTGGAGAAAGGGTACATTGTGATCAAAAAGCCCACGACGATCTCAGATGATTTCTCGCTTTTGCAGACCGTGTACATCACGAAACCTACTTCGATAACGACGGGAATGGATGTCGCTGCTGGTGACCACCCGCAGGTCGGCGCGGTCTCGGATTTTGTCGTGAGCATGACGGAGGCCAACATCCGCGCGAGTCACCAGATTATCGAAAACGTGCTACTCGAGCAGGCCATGAAGGCTTTGTAGGATGGAAGAGTTCTGAGTTGTACGACTGTATGCTTGCATGTTTGTAATGTTTCTGTATCCTTGCAGCAGATTTCAAAATCAGCAGACTTCTCCATGTCAGACTCGCGGTCATTATATGAGGATGTTATGAGCACCGAGGATAAAAACACAAAGTCGGCTCCAAAATCCGAGGCACGGTCATAGATAAAAGCAAAAACAGCATCTGGGCAAGATGGGATGGTTGCTGAACTTGTGCATCATGAATATCCGATGGTCTGGACTTCGAGGCGACCTGAGTCTCTTGCACTTGTTTGACCGACACAGAGTTGATGTGAATGTTGCCAAATTGACTGGAACGAAATATCACGTGCTTCAAAATAGGAGACCCAGACAACTTGAAACAAATAGACGTCTACATACGCCAGCAAAGGCACCTGGGAAATGGGTTTGCTTTTCGTCTTTAGACGACCACCACCACGATTGAGTCCCTCTCTCGGTTCAACCTATTTATGCAACGAAAGAACGAGCGGCGTGCTCGAGTTCACTTCACGGATTTGGCTAGCCAGCGGATCCTCAAAGACACGACTCATCGTGAACACTTGGGCATTTGCGCACCGACAGCCGTGAGCACGTCAGGGACAGACATCGATACCACGAACTGGGTCTTCAAGGAGTGACGCCAGCAAGCCATTCAAGTGGTAGCATCGACGTCGCTGGGAGCAGGCAGCATTGAGGCGCAATCTCAAACAGGAGGTCGAGATCGATCGTGGATGCAAACGCACAGAATCCCTGGCAAAGTTTGTAGTGGATAGCTACTCAGAATACGCGTACTTCATGGGACATTCAACAAGAAGGCACGACGCGAGTTTCCTTTGGTCTTCGAGCACCTCTGGTTCGTGGAGCATCACGTTTTGCATTTCGAGCATGTGTGCTCGCATTCGCTGCAACTGGGTATGTAGGATGAACTCACGAAGCTGGTTCGAGTACTGGTCACACGATGTCTTCGAGCGCATCTCTGGTCCAGTAAACGCTTGGTACGCCACCTGGAATTGTGCCGCTGCTGACGTGGTGTTTGATGAAACTCCAGAAGATTGCGAATCAGCTACGATTATCCACGAGCGTTCGTATACCACGAGCCCTGAGCCGCGAAGCACGTGTCGAGTCACGGACACAAGGATGGAGCAACGCGCTTCCTCAAATACACCGAATACCGTCGTGCCATCAAGAAGGAATTGACCAAACTGAGGGCTGCTAAATGCAAGTGAGAGTTGCTTCTCGTAGCTCGTCTTGCGTCCAGTCCACGTCTGATAGCGTACGAGTACCATTGCAGTGCATTCACAGAAAAAGCAAGAAAGCATCAGCAGCCTTTCCAAGTCCGCAACTTATGTATCAGCAATGACAGAGAAAAAAGCACGTACCTCGGTTCGATATTGACCAGGTTTTTGAGTGTAGGGCGTTACGAACGTGTGTGCGTACTTGTCAAGCTGATCAAAGGTACAACTCATAGGCGTATCCGCTCGAAACTCAAACACTTGGCCCTCTGTCTGATCGTGGCGTACATGGCAGAAGCTACGCTCACGTTCGGCGACGTCCGACATGAATACCGCTTTCGTGGTAGCGTGCAACCGGTCCAACTCTTGATGCAATTCAAAGAGAGCACCCAGGTCAATGCCATTCACGACCGGAGAGCTGCGGACGATTGTCTGGACTTGTAGCTTGTCAATATCGAACACAGCCTTCAGGTCCTATATATCATGTATCGCAGTCAGTACATCGTTCAAGCCCTCAGCAACAAAGACGCAAGAAACCTACATGGGCGGAGATCGCTGTCTCGAAGAGACTATCAAGTCTGTGGCTCATGTTCGCGTACACGGTGATCATTTCCTTCAGCTTTCGATTCGTGGCTTCAGCTTTTTGTCGCTTGTACCTTTCCAAAACAGCACGATCGGCTTCACGCAATCCACCAATCACTTCAAGCAGCGACCCTGGATTCCCCGACGACCCGAGTAACAAAGCTGCAGTTGGATTGAGTTGTTGTGAGGCGCCATTGCGAAGCATGTGCAGGAGCACCAGCTGTGTTTCCAAGCGTGCTATGTGACCCCGAAGCGTCTTGATCGCGTCATTGGTTTGTTTTCTCCTTTGTCGAATTGCCGTTGAATTAACCGAAGACAGGTGGTGGCTGCGCCGATTGCGCCGCGGGCTTCCGCCCACTTGATCGCCTCTGATAGTTGCATTTTGGCTGCAGGAATGCGTCGATTCGTCGATCGATGGCAACGAGGAAACGTCAAGAGGATGCGACGGTGCGTCTGAACCCCACACGTTGTCACGCAAGGCGGGAGTACCGGTTAGTGTGCTCGTGTTGCTGCCGTTGGCGCCGCACGCGTCGATGAGCGCGAGCGCGTCGGCCACGATGGCGGCGTGCTCTTCGTCGCCCAGTTCGTCCAACATTGTGCTCGTGGGGTTGTGCTTGACTGGGAATGGAGAAAGGCAGAGTGGTGGTCTGGTAACAAAAGGCAACAGACTAACTGCAAAAGAGGAATGAATTTGAGTTGGTAGTGCCAGAAGATGATGCACAAGTCAATTGACTCGAAAGAAGTTGGATTCTTTATTTCTTTATAAGGTGAGGTATATTTAGGTTCATCGTCGTGACCTACAATACCCGTTCTCCTAACTAATCTTCATTACGAATTTCAATCAGGAGTGCAAATGTGTCTATAGCGCGGATTGCAATAGATCACTTCTGAATGCTAAATAATCTTTGACCAGGATGGCATGTTCTCTTGGTCCTCTGTGAGGCTGCCTTGTGTTGTCCAATGACCTTGGGTCTTCCGAACTTCGCATAAGCCAATGCATGACGTCGTTGTCAAGATCCTGGGTGAGATTGTTGAAAGCAGCTCGATGAGTTGGGAAGTGAACCTGCGTTGAGGTTCTGGTATCCATGGCTAGGTTGGCGGCTGAGTCCGCCATCTTGTTGAAGGGACGGTAGTGATGGTACCATCCTCGGATGTCGATGCAATCCGCGAGTCGTCGACTTGTCAGGTATAAATGTGCCAATCGGTGCTGTCGAGGGGACCGATGCATTCTCTGTTGGGAGATAATCAGTGCACTGTCTCCAATCACGTACAACGGTTCGAAGTGACTGCGTTGGGCTTCTCGGAGTCCGTGTATGAGACCCCAGTACTCGGCACAGTTGTTGGTCGTGTCCTTCCTGCTATACGCCATGCTCGCGGCCCAAATTAAACTGGCTGTGTGCGAGTCCTTATGGACACGCACGATAATGGATCCAGTCCCTCCTGGTCATGGATTGCCGCGTGATCCACCATCGAAAAACAACAGGTAAACGCCGCGAGTATCATTTGGAGTCAAGGGGATGGCGTCGGTTTGGTTGAGAAAGCAGTCGACATATGCCTTGAGAACTGCCGCAACCGTGTGACCGTCAGAGTCTCCAGCTTGCGCTTCAGCGAGTCGTGTGAGGTTTCGCATTCCTGCCTCTAATCTGGTCGTCGTGATCGCCATCTCAGCAGTCGATTCGATTGGATCCGAATCCATGCGTCGCAGATGCGCACACCAAATGGCATGTATGAGCGACGCGCTCGTATATCGCCACAGCATGTGTGCGACGGGATAGAGGTGATCTTGGAGATGTTCATTGGAGCACTTGTGTCCGATAATGTGTCTCTTGATCGTGGTCCATGCATGCCTTGGAGTATGTGGTAGATCCAGACTGAAGATCCAGATTGCGGGGTCGTGACCAGGAGTGATTCCGATCTTCGCCCATAGCGCATAAAAGTAGTTCCACACCAGTTTGGCTTTCGGACACTCCCAGAAGAGATGTTGAACAGCAGATTGGACAACTTGGGAGCATTCGGGATTCGAGCAGGATAGATCAGCTTTCTCATAGTTCCACATGGAGAGTCGGTTGGCTTTCAGCTGGAGAAGAGTCTGGGCTGTATAAGCAGTAATCCCTGGGATGTTGTGTAATTCGCTCCATTGGATTAATTGCAGTCATGGCCACAGAGATCCTGCTGTATGGACAGCTTTGTTGACTGCTGCATCTCGAGTATCTTTGCCAATTTGTGTCCTCGTTGCTGCAACTTGTTGCCGATAGGAAGATCTGGTCGTATTGTATCGTCCGTTGCCACCCCATAGTTGCACGATTCTTGTGAAGCGTGGATGTGCATGGAACGACACCTTCTGCCCGTTCAAGTCTCTTGTTGCCATGACGTCACAGTCCATTGCGGAGTGAACTATATGCGTAGCTTTGACTAGGGTCGTGTCGACGTGGGTCCGAGTTGCTTCACTGGTGTGCAGATGCCATTCGTGGTTATAATGACGTTGTCCGTTGTACGGCCGAAGCACATTTGTTTGCTGTGGTCGATACAGAAGCTGTGGGAAGTTGGATACCAACGTAGCACATAACCGCTCGAGCGCTCTAATAGACGGCCGGGAGAATCCGGAGATTCCACATGTTGGGATGAAGTTAAGCACTCCTGGTCTTATCCACTCCAATCGAAGTATGTCACCCAGTTGTGCTGTTCCAACTGATAATGATGTGTGAGCAAGCTTGTAAGGGGAGCCGTTGGAATCAAGAAGCCACCCATCTGCGGTCGAGGTCATGTATGGCAGCCATTCTGCACAGAATGTCCCACGTAGCTTTCGTCTTTCAGCGATGATACCTGGAAGCCTGTCAGACATTTTAGAGCTGAGGTCGATCTGGAACACATCGCCGTCCCATTGAGTCTGCACAATTGTCGACTTGAAGTGCTCGTAACACCAACGTACATTGTCACGTTCTCTGGGCTCATAGGGTCAAGAATGGAGCGACGCACATAATGCCGCGCCAGTTGTCCACATGTTATCACGAAGCTGGAGTGGCCGCCTTGGGATTGCATCGAGCGGCGTGATGTACGTCGAAGAAGCCCTTGTGTTGTGCAGCAAGATTTCCCCGATGACCTGATCGATGTGAGAGGTAGTGATTGCCCATTTGGAGACTGCTGTGGCACTCATCGTCATCAGCTCAGTTCTGATGTTGGGTACTGACAAGCCTCCATTCATTTTTTTGAGTTCAGCTTGTTCTGAAAGAAGTTGGATTGGTGTGAACAGTAGCTGGATGCGTGAAGCTGGGGAACTTTAGTCAATCCAACAAGAGAGAGAGAAGGTGATTCTATTGAACTTATGATCTACACACAGTTTGAGAATTCCTGAGTCTCATTAACACTGCTGAGAGTGAGGTGTTTCTAATTGTTGATGGTGTGGCACCGATTTCATTGTCGAGTAGAGCTGCGACTTGGGACATAAGAACTTGATCGTTTCCCCGCGATTCGTCGGTGAGTATCTTCGCATTCTTGGAGTTCATTGCCATGTTGGCGAGAAGATCGGCCATTTTGTTTTGTTCTCGTTTTGTGTGATTCCAGGAGGTCCACGCAAAGTTGGCGATGATTTGGTTTACTCGGACTGCTAGTGGCTGCAACTCGGTCTGGTGTATTGAGGCGAACCCGTTCTGGTCTGCGATAATCATTGTTGCCATCTCCGAAGACTTCCAACTTGACTTCATAGTGCTGAAGGTAGTGTGCACTGTATGCCAAGCCATCTTTCATTGTGCTGTATTCGCACCGGTTGTTCGTGACTTCCGTTCCCATGTACGCATAGCCGCATGCTTTGAGTCTCCATCGATTGCTTCGTTCATTCAGGAAGATGAGTGCCCAACCGCTGCCTCCTGGACCTGGGTTGCCGCGTGCACCTCCATCGAAATACAAACGCGCCGTCGCCCATTCTTCCAGTTGGCGCGACAAGTCTTGTCTCTCCAGTACGCTGAGCAGTTGGCTCAGGCAAGTTGCATTGATCTTTTCTCCTTTGAGCGTTCTCATCCGATGAGCCACAGCTCGCACTTGCATCACACACGCTGTCCACACACGCTGGGTGCTTTCTTCGATAGTGAGGTGTTGCCGTTCATGCACTATTTCCACTCTCGTTCTCCACAGCAATACTGGGATGCTTGATGTGACGATAAACCAAAGCTTCTGTAGTGCTGTCGAGTGTTCCGGAGTAATGAACCCGAAGTGCTTTTCCAATTCCCGGAGCAAAGACCGTTGACCTGGCGGGGCTGTGCGGCTAGCAATATGAGGTAGGAAGAGGTTGAGTGCTTGGTCCGTCAATGTTCGGCTCATCCATCTCTCGAGGAAGACCGTCTTGATATTGTATCAAAAAGATGCTTTTTCATTCAGAAACTCGGCAGCTTTTTGTGCAACACGAAAAAATGTGGTAGTAATAATTGAGCCTGATTACCATGTCCTAACCCTGATTGCTCTGTAACCCAACCGACGAGCCAATCATATCCAAGTTGTCGGAAAGTGAAGGTTGGATTAGTACATTTGGAGTACCCTCTCTTTTGCGCTTCCTTTTGGTTCACTTACCCTGCCAAAAAACGAATTCAAGGTGTCAATCAGCTCCATTTAATGACCGTTTGTACTCTCTGATAATATATAATACCGTCTAGTTTATGGTCATTGTGTATGCTTTGCAAAACAGACGTTAGACGATCTGTTGCTCTTCAGAGTGCACGTCTCCGATCTTGGCATCATCACTTTGATCATGCTACAGTGCCTTCCCATCCACCAGGAGCAGAATATTAACTCACGACTGACTTCTGTGCATCATTTCATTTCCCAATCTGACGCCTGCACCACAAAACTGGGCCACTCTCATGCAGTTCCTAGTCGAGCAAGAGCTGATGACCACATTGGAAGCCGCGTTCGAGTTTATTGACGGCTGGATTCCATGTGACGATGAGGTCGAAAGTTCCAAAATGTATGACCAGCCGAACGATCTAATTCCTAATATCGAGTTCGCGGGTTTCTCTGCGCCTGTTTTGTCGCTGGCAACGCTACCGATCGATGCAAATACGGAAAAGTGGGACTCGAAGACACCAGGATCCACGAAGCAGGCGGTGCGCAACGGAGTTAAATCGAAACCAGCGAAGACGCGAGTTCGAAAGCATGTGAAAACTGAGATCCTCGCTCTCCGTGAGCAGGTGGTGGAGCTGACGGCGCAGCTTGCGCACTGGAGAAAGATCAAAGCGTCTCGACGAGCACGAGTGCGTCAAACTATCCGACGACAGCAACATCATGCAAAGACTGCCAGTAGCAATATTGCAGAATCACATCAAGGACATCTGTCCGATGAGATGGAGAAGGTGCGGCTTGAGCTGGATGCGTTGCACGAATCTGAGACTCAGAATCGCAAGCTGAAGAAAAAGCTCAATGCCCAAGGCAAGATGGTTCAGGCGCTGGAGGGGGTCTTCCAGAAGCAGACCATATCCAAGGTACGTCGTGGAAAAAGGCGTACTACTGCTGCCCCGTGCCATCACCTCACAAGAGCGTATTTTGCTGTGAAATAGGACATCGAGTATTTGTCAACTATGACGTCGTCGAAGCAGCAGCAAAGACTCCCGTTCCCGCTGAGAAGTCAGCCGTACTCGTGCGTCCTTCTCGACCTGTATCACAAAGTCGCTGCTCTCTACGAGAAGACACCTGGAGTGACCAAGGCTTTCAGTGCTCGAGACACAACTTGCATATCTGCCAGCGGCCACATGTATCTAGATCCAGTCGTGGGCAAAATGCTCGAGCACACAACAAACACGCCATTGCCATGCTCGTTGGCAGATCTCGACCAGTTCTACTCAAATCTTACCGCGTGCTTTGATCCAACGATAGTGCCAGGCTACGAGTTCGTGGAGGTACGCCATTTGAGAGTGCTTCACCTTCACAAACTGCGGCTAATTATCTGTGTGTGTGTGCATTTTGGTTTTGAATAGAAAAAGCAGGGGATTGATGCAAAAAGCACTGAAAAGCAATTCACGTTGAACTGTCGCTCACAATTAGGCGATGTTCTCGTCGATGGTGTGAGTGCGATTCGGAAATTCGAGGAACCGAACCGGATTGTGATCACGTTTTCAGCGCTGGTAGCTCCATCCAAGAAAGAGCTGCTCATTCGTGAATGCGGGTGGCTCATCATGACTCCTGCAAAGAAGGAAAATCCGTTATCACTGGACTCGACGCTGTTCCAGACTTGCTGTCAACACAACGTAGAGAAGCGAGATACCGCTCTTGGGGACTTTGATGCTGCCTTCGATGATTTCGTGCTGCACGCGCAACATGACATGATCCGCTCGTTCGTCCTCCGCATCCAAAAGATGATGATTGCTCACTTTTGTCCGTCGTGAAGAGCTCCGCGAGTGGACTGCCGTTGAGTCTCCAGAGCGATCGACAGTAGCTGGCTCGACGCAGTGTTTTCTTCGCTGCCAATCCTTGTAGTCTCATTTGTTACTGCATAAACTATTTCCATAGAGCGAATCGTCATTGTATCATTTCAATTCTCTTGTTTTTACGCGTTGTATTTGAGGTTCAGCCGAGTCTCTAATTGAGTGAAGCAAACCGTCGATTTGATCTCGTGCATTGTTTGGAAACATCGTAACAGGCAGCATCAGAGCACCATGATACCGAACATACCCAGAGACGTGGCATCCCATTGCACACGGTCAGAGCCACCATCAGTTGAGGAAAAAGACGGAGCCTAGGTTGCCATTTTGCCACAGTCACAGACGACTCGGGCGTGTTCTCCACCGATGTCGCTGGTATCTCGGACCATTTTCCAGAGAGCTGAGGAGGACACGGCACCGTCAAGAGTGGCGGCATTCTCATTTACCACCAGCAAAGCATCTGCTCATTTCTGACAGAGTGTATGTCATTCCGATGTTGCAGAGCCGGAATGATGAACAGTTTGATTAAGCAATCGCGTCGATTACGCGGAATCATGTCGATAAACCATCTTCATTGATTTATACAGGTTATTAGAATATGAATCCATTGAGGCTACCATTATGCAGTGATTTATTGTTCATACTCCCACAATCCAAATGCCTTTATACATTCTCTTTCTTTAGGTTATTGTCTATTACAAACATTGAGAATTTGGTGATCCGACAAAGACTGCAAGGACAGCAGCATTGTCACCAAGAACGCGACGCTCAGACACTCGCAAGCAGCAGTGCGAGCACGCTTTGAAGACGCCGCAATGAGTTTCCTGCTGTGGGAGGACGAGCAGACGCTGCTGGACGACGCGCTGGCGTTCATCGACAGCTGGGATGGCGACTCGGACACTCATTCGACCGACTCGGACCACTCGTTGAGCCCCCGCTGGTTTGGTGATTCGTCCCCAACGCGCTCACAAGATGCCAGCCGCAGCAGTGATAGCCCCCTGGACTCATTAGATGCGGGTGACCACACTGCTAGCGCCAACAGTTCCATGCATTCGCCGCCGCCTTTCAAGCCCAGGACGGTGTTTCTTTCGACTGTTTCATGTCAACAGCAAAAGCCGCAGAAAAAGAAACCAATGCCAACACGAGATGCGCCGAGGAAACCAGAGACTCGATGCAATCGCAAGTACAGGAAGAACGAAATTGAGGAGCTCCGCGAGCAAGTGCTGCACCTGACGGATCAGCTCGCGTACCTCCAGAAATGTAGCGGGAATGTGGGGCTTGTGGAGCTCGAGAAGCGCCAAGAAGCCGAGTCCGTGAATCGGAAATTGAAAGAAGCCATTAAAAAACAAGCGAAATTCGCGCATGCGCTTCAAAAACTGTTTCGAAAGCAAACCACGAACCATGTGAGTCCTCTCAATGGTGTGCTACATGGTCTCCAATATTCCGCAACACTAAGAATTCTCTATTTTTCACAGGATCTGGACTCTCTCCTTCATCAAAACTCACGGAATGACGAGCTGCTATCACCTCCAAAACAAAAGCGTCAGCATCAACACCAGCGTATTGCCATCCTTAACATGCCGGACGACGTGGTGTCCAGCAATGTGCAAGTTTTCGATCAACTTTACCAGTATCTGGACACGAGCTACCAAGATGTAGCAAACGTTTTCGCGTCTATCACCCTGCGAAACACCATGCACGTGTTCAGCACCAGCGATGTCTACCAAGATCCAGGGCTCGGCCAAGTGTACAAGTTCACGACGAACACACCGTTGCCCTGCTCGTTGCAGCAACTTGACAAGTATCTGTGGACTCGACTCGCGAGCATGGACACGGCTACGGAGACAACTGGCTCCGTGTTCGCTCGAGTGCGTGTTGATTTCGAGCTTAATTTGGAGTGCTGTTGATCTTTTTGTTGACCTTTTGGTTTCGTTGTGTTCCCTACTGCTCCTTTACAGAAGCAACGTGGGCGGGATGTGTTTACGAATGAAAAGCAAGTCAAGTTGAACTTTCAGTGCCAGCTTGAGGAGATCCAGGTCGAGGGTGTGTCGATCCTGCGCAAATGTGTCAAGTCTCCGCATCGCGTTGTCCTTGTGGTCACGTCGTTGCTTGTGGCATTAGGGACCGGACTGGTATTTCGCGAAACGTGCTGGGTGATCATGTCGGCACTTCCTGCTTCGTGCTCGGCTGAAAACTCAAATGAGTCAGGTGCTTCTCCGCCTCAGACGCTGTTCCAAACGCATTCGCAGATCCACGCAGAAAAAAGAACGTCAGGTTCAGGTGCAACAATGGATGGAGAGGGTCGAATGGAGTACCTCCGGGGCTTTGTGCAGCACGCGTTGAGCGACAAAACGCGCGACCTGCAGCTGCGCGTGCAATCGATCATGCTCGAGGATATCAAGACGATCCAGACTGGCGGGGTGATGCCGGCAGAGCAGATTCTCATCGAATCGACTGCGTGCTGAAAAAGTAGTGCTGGCGACTTGCATGGAGGAAGCGAACTCCATGGAGAACATTCCGTGGTGTTTTGTTATTTCTCTGTCGAATGAGCATGAGCGACTTGCAGATGCGCGTACAAGTCGCAAGCGCCAAGTGTGTGCCACTGGACGCAAGTAAATGCCCGATGAAAACCATCAAACGTAAATGCAATGCCACAGCGCCTCAAACTGAAAGTTGACATTTTTTTATCACTGTGCATAGCCAAATAACCGGGCTGAACTCTAATTGGACGAAAATCGACATTTTGATCACGAGACCATCACTCCGCCAGTGCCATCATCAGTCGATTATGACAGCACACCACACACACTCCTACACTGTGTTGCCCCATTTTGAGCTCCCCAACTCCCATTCACGCTCTCTGCTTAACTACCCCATTGCGTCGACACCGCCGGACGTTTCATCCGCATGAGCTGTCTGTTGCTGGAGGACGAGCAGGCCGCGACGCTAGCCGAAGCGCTCGCGTTCATCGAGGAGTTTTCGCATTTCGACGATGATCCCATCACGACGAACAGCTTTGACCTGGATGCAGGCGTCTCGAGCGACGACACGACGGACTCGGATCAGTCGCTGCGTGTCTACATTCGGCTTCCGTCATCGTCTTCTTCTTCTTCCACAATTCGTCGCGAAGCCAGGAACCGGGAATGCCGCGTTACGACCACCAGTCAGCATCCGCAGCTAGCAGAGCAGCGATCGACATTGTCCAAGCGCAAAGCGAGTACTTCGCTGGTGGACATCAAGAAACAGCCTCAGAAGCGGCAGCGAGATGTATCGCGAGTACGGGAGTTGCGTGAGCAAGTGCTGCACTTGACGGCTCAGCTCGCTCGGCTCCAAGAACTGGCCGACAAGCAGCCTTCGGGTTCGAATATCTCGAGTGTGAGATGCTTGGAGAATGCACTGGACAACTCAAGTGACCGGGGTCTCGCGATGCTGGAGCTCGAGAGACTGCAACAATCCGAGACTCTCAACCGGAAATTAAAGGAAGCGCTTGTAAAACGGCGCAAACAGAGCACAACCGTCGCGAAAGTCCTCCACAAGCAGCTCACACAGCACGTACGAATCGCTGCTGCTCTTTTGGCAATGCTGCTCACGGTTTGCTGATAATGTTGTGTTCTCCTTTTTATAATTCGATTAGGACATGCAGCTGTTGGTGCCACCAAAGGAAGAGCATACACCGATTGCCTGGCATGATGCGCTCATCTTCTCCCAGTTGTTTAATTTCGTGGACAGACTCTACGATCGTGTTTCCGAGGTGACAGCGACAATCAATTTGCGCAACACGTCGCGCGTGTTCAACAACAGCCATGTGTATGATGACCCGGTGCATGGGCAAGTCCAAGAGTTTACAACGAACACGCCATTGCCCTATTCGGTGCGCCAACTTGAAGCCCACTTGTGGAGCCATGTCATGCACGTCGACCCTGCACATCTCGAGAAACACCGTTGCAAAGTACGTGGATGCAATGTGCTGTACAAGGAAGCATGACGGAACGTGTGCTGACAGTAATTTTCGTTTGCTGGGTTTCTCTTTTTTTGCTTGATAGAAACGAAAGGGACGTGATGAAAACAGCTATGAAACCCAGTTCACTTGGAAAGTGCCTGGCTGTAGAGTGCGTGATACCATTTGGCAAACATGATACGCTGGTCTTGTGTCTCGTACTAACAATGTTTGTGTTTGTAGAAAAGAGAGGGAGCTGCTGGTGCGAGCAACTATGAGCCCAGATCATTCGAGGATATCCTTCTGGACGGCGTGATCGCGATTCGTAAATACAGGGAACATGATTCGAACCGGGTGGTGATCTCGTTCACGTCGCTCTCCACATCAGAGCGAGCAGGTCTCGTTATCCGCGAAAATGCCTGGATGATCTTGACCGAGATGAAAAACGAAAACACAGACGGTAGTACTATGCTGTTCCAGACATGCTACGAGATCTACGCTGAGAATTCCGCGAAAAATGGGTCTTCACGCCATCTGGACTCACGGCTATGCGATTTCGTTTTTCACATCAAAAGTGAAAGTATGCGCGCGAAGCAGCTTCATATGCAACGCACGCTCGTCGACTGCCTCGCGACATGTGGACCAGTTGAAGGCGCCAAGCGGCTGGCGAACGTGATCACCGAGTGCGAAGCCGAGGATGCGAATGAGTTTGCAGCACATTGCTGGTAATTCGTCAAAGTGGGTGAGTCGGGACGTGCGACTATAAGAATCAGATCAATGACGTGCGTATAACAAATATGAATTTACAGAGGTAAACTATCGATTTTCATCGTCTCAATGAGAGCCAGTCCATCGCTAAATCAGGTACATTCACTCTTGCTTTTTCTGCTGAGACGTTGGTCGTCAGAATGATGATCGTTCTATAGCGTCAACAATATGATGATGATGGGGAGTAAAACGTGCCGTGTAGGCTTCTGCATGGGAGGAAGAGCTCATTTCGCAAACGACGCGCAAAGAGAGCAGCAACATGGGTACGTTTCTGCTGGAGGACGAGCAGGTGGCGACGCTGGAGGAAGTGCTCGGATTCATCGACACGCACGAACCGCTGTCCTTTGCGCTCGACTTGGACACATCATTGGATGAGGACACCACCAGCAGCAACGGCGCGACCAGCGATCACTCCTCCGACTCGGAGCACATGGAAGGGCTTCCATCCCCTGCGGTGCAGGAGTCCGCACCTCCGCAGCCTCCATCTGGTGTGTCGCGTAAGAGTGAACGAAAACCACCTTCAAAGCCAAGTTCAGAGCGGCCTCGAGGCAAAAGTACGTACACAGAGGCAACGAAAAAGGCGATCACAAAGTACCGGAAGCGCAACAAGGACGAGATCATCGAGTTGCGTGAGCAAGTGCTGCAGCTGACGTCTCGCCTGGCGAACCTTCGCGAACGGAATGAAGACGCGCAAAAGACCGCGTCAGCGCGTCGCGTGGCTGCTGCAACTTTGTCGCGCTTTTCCGACGGGCCAGTCACGCGCGAGCAAGCAGTGGTCGAGTTCCAGTTGCTGCAGCAATCCGAGTCGTTGAATCGGAAACTCAAAGAAGCAGTGAAAAGACATGCGAAAGTGAACAAGTCGATCGACGATGTCTTTCGAAGGCAGACGATCCAACAGGTACACTTTGCCGTTTACGTGTGCCTTGTATGCTCGGAGGAGTTACTGATTCATGGACGCTTATCGCTGTCTTTGTTTGTGTAGAGTATGGCACTCTTACGCGAATTGGAGGTGCCAAAAGCCCGCCAACTTTCTATTCCCACCGAGCCCGTTGTTCAAAACACGATGTGCATTTTACAGGATCTGTACCGCGATTTGAACGCCTGCTACCTTAGCACTCCATCGGTCTCTGGGTCCATCAAGATGCGGACGACCAACAAGTTATTCAGTAGTAGCAACGTGTACGAGGACCCGAGTCACGGTCGCGTCTACGAATTCACAACCAACACTCCATTGGCTGGCAGCTTGCAATACCTGAACAAGCACTTGTGGGGTCGCGTTGACGGTTCGGATTTCAAGCAAAAGTTGGGCCACACCTACAAATACGTACGTACGCTCTTCCAATTGCATCTCGACTCTCTCTATTGCTATACTATTGACTCACGTCTCTTAATTTTGCGCTAAAGGCAAAGACTGACCCCGACGGCTCCAACAGCGAAAAGCACTCCACCACGACGATCGATTGCGAAGTTGGAGAAATTCCAGTCGACACCGTCATGGTCACGCGCAAGTTTGAAGAACCGGATCGAACTGTGTTCGTGGTGAGCGCGGTTGTCATTCCACTGGGGACTGGGCTGCTGTTTCGTGATCGAATCTGGATCATCGTATCGAAGGAGCAGACAGCACCCGGCGCAGCGCCGCGATCCGTGATCCAGACCTGTTATCGCAATCACGAAGCGAAAAGCATGGCGGGGGCCAACTCAATCTCTTCACACACCGATTACCTCCGTGAGTTTGTGCAGCAGACGCAAATCGAGAAAATGCGCTCAGTGATGTTGCTCATGCAGATGGTGCTGCTCAAGGAGCAAGCTGACCCGCACAATGGAGCTTCGGCCAACCTGCCGCCATTGGCGCTTCATTGTCCGTCAACGTCAGTGGCTTGAGAAACTTTGTCGGGAAATATTTAGTAAGTATGAACTGGAGTACAATAGCATCTTGAAACCCGCAAGCTTGTGTAGTGTCGACGATTTTCTTCTGGGTCTATTGACAAAAATGAAGACGGACCTAGGTTGAGAAAAGTATGAAGATGAAAAGCCTGAATTGAGAAAATGAACTTTGAGGCATCTTTGTGGCTCGACGGGAAACCTTAGCCCAGGGTGATGCGGATTCGAAGAAAACTTGACCTTCAGATTCTGGTTCAAACCCCAAACTCACTCGAGAAAGCAGCATCGAGTAATCTCTTCTTTCTCTGTTGAATGCCCGGATTGAAGCACATACAATCGAGTGCGTACCTCTCTCTATAACGACCGGCAAACGCAAGTCTACATGCTAGGCACCCAATACAAACCTTTCATTAATCTTTATTCATAATCAAGTTCGATTGTAGGTACCAATTAATAAAGGTTTTTGTTTGCCTCAAAATCATTCAGGAATCAGGAATGATGGTCAGACGTAATCGAGCAGCTCAACTGCCTTGTTTATGGGGAAGAGCAGATTAGGAGGCAGAGCAGAGCAGAGCTCTCAGTTCGCATTAGCTTCCGTCATGAGCACGCGCTTCTTTCTGGAGGAGGAGCACGTCGCGACGCTCGAAGAAGCGCTCGCGTTCATCGACGAGTTCGCTCAAGACGACGATGGCGATGGCGCCGTCTCAGGCAGCGAAGAGAGCGATGCCGCATCGGACACGTCGTCTTTCTCGCCGTCGCACACGAGCACCACTGCGGCCACTAGCACCAATGGCATGAAAGCAGCAGTAGGTGGTAGCGGCGACAGCACTGACGAGAATGCAGCAGATCGCGATGCTCTAGCCGCGAGACCAGGTCGTCGTGTTGCGCAATCAAAGCGCATCGCGAATACCACGACCGTTGGTCGGTACCGCCGCCGCAACAAGGACGAGATCCTTGAGCTCCGAGGTAAAGTTGCCGAGATGGAAGCTCGAATCGACTACTTGAAGAAACGCAAGGACGCGTGGGTCGTCGCACGCAAGTTGCAGAACGCGCACGAGCCCGACCTCGCGCTCTTGGCGTCCAATCCGGTGCTGCTGGAAATGTTTGCGACGCTGATCGGGATCGACAAAGTCGGACTCGAGCGCCGGCGACTGGAACAAGCGCTGCTGGTGAACCAAAGACTGCGTACTGCTCTTATGAGGCTGCTTCCAATGGACACGACTCTCGACTCGGTTTTCAGCAAACAGATCTCGAAAGAGGTAAGGACGAATGCATGTCCGCTTTAATGGACAAGTTGGTCTAACTGAGTTGTATGTTTCGCTCGCGTAATGCTGTAGGACCTCTACTTTCTGTTTGGCATTGAACCGCAGTTCAATGTGCTCCCATCAGCGCCGCTGCCCGCAAGTGACTCGCTGGTGTTTGCTGGCTTGCACCATTCCTTGGAGACCCAGTACTTGACGTCGTTGACCGTACCGGACGTGCTTACTGCTGCCTGCGCACGAATGGACCAAGTATTCACGGCGAGTAGAGTCTTAGAGCACCCGCTGGTGGGCCAAATCCGTGAAGTGAACTCGAGCACACCGCTCGTCCTCTCGTTACAAAAATTGGTCGAAATGAGAGAGGGACTTAATCGCGGCAGCGGTGGTGAATTTACGAGGAGAAGCAAACCGTTTACTCAGGTTCGTCGGCTTGCTCATGTAAACTGTTGTCGATTGGAACTGACAGGATATGTAACCTTTTTCGTTTTTCAGATTCGCACCGGCCCGTACGAAGACAGCATGGAGAAGCAGTACACGATGGCGTTTCGCTCCAGTCAATGCGGCGATGTTCACATCAACGCTGTGTCAGTGGCGCGCAAATACGTGCAACAGAATCGGGTCCTGTATATGTACACCTCGCGGCTCGCGGTTGTAGGCACGGCGCTAGTTTTTCGAGAATTTGGCTGCATGATATTAGCAGATGCGAGCTCGGGAAGCAGTGGTACAACCAACAACACGTCAAAATCGTCAAGCAGCAACCCTCCGCTGACGGCGTCCAGTGTGTACCAGGTCTCGTATCAGATCTTCACCGAGACGCGGGATCCGCACATGCCACCAGGGATCTCGGCGTACCTCGAGGATTTCATCGCGAGCTCACAAAGCAACCAGATGCACGCGCATCGCCTCGAAGTTCAAAACATACTGGTGCACGAGTTTGGGTGCCATCCACCGCCGGTGGCGGATATGCGAGGCTATGGGACCAAGCTCCTCATCGAGTGTCCTGCGCGGTAGCCAATCTTGGCGTCATGCTGCATGCATTATCTGTAATCTGTGTGTTTGAAATACTGATTTTCTTGAACCTTGAGATGTTTTCGACTATCACAAAGCCTGATTTCTAATTGAGTTGTGCTATTAACTCTGTCGAGACAGCAGACCCAAACGACCAGCAACTTGGAGCATCTAGCATCCACTAACATACTCAACGACGCCAACGACGTCTAAATCAAGCGCGATCGCTTAGACGGGACACTTGGTCAGGACCGAGGAGCTTAGCAGTCCCCCAGTCTGGATTGCATCGAGTTCCTGAACCAGCGTGTTTTGGACTTCGAGGTGATGCACTCGCATGCGCTGACCCAGGGCGTTGAGGACGAACTCATGGAGTCGCGCAGACTTTTCGGGCATCACTGCCCTGACTGCAGCGCTCAACTCGCCAAACACTCGATAGAAAATTTGAAGCAGCGTCGATGACGGTGATGAATTACAACTGGACCCAGAACTCACGCTTGACACAATCAACCAACCTTCTTGGCGGAATAGAAGACCAGCTTCCGAAATCACCAGACGAGACGTGAACACGATGACTGAGCGGTCTGGCTCGTCAAATCTGCGGACCGACGACACCCCGCGGATAGAGATTTCACCGAACTGTGGAGAGTTCAAAGCCATTGTGACCTGCTTCTCGCAGCTGTTCTTGTTGGAGCCACTTTTCGCCTATGTAAAGTTCAAATAATAAGCAACGAAACAAAGCAAGCGCCATGATCCGCAATGTACACACCAGTGAACTCAGGGCGTACCTTCATGAAGTGGTGATCACGGTGATCCGCGGCCGTTAGGTGACTCCACACATGATCGACTAGTTGGTGCCTGTGGCAATTGACGCGCGTAAGAGACGTCATTTCAAATGTTTGACCTCGAATCGGGTCTCTTGTGACAAACACATTTTCCGAGTGCTCATGTAAAGTCAGTGGTCGTGGAATCTCGAAAGTGCTCAGGTATAAATTCTCCAGATAATGATGCAGCTCCGCCAACAAGACAGAGTGCACATCCGACTCCATTGACGTATCTAAACGCCTAATCTTCCATCGGAAATCCTCAATCCCAAACAGGGAGTTCAGATCCTACAGAAGTGAGGATCTAGAGTCAGATTTGACCACTCATAAGATTGAAATACGAAAAATAAAGGGTACGAACATGTTTGGTGATCGGTTTCTTGAGCAGCGCCTCAGGAGTCTTGCTCATGTTGATATACTCTGTCAACGACGCCTTCAATTTCTGATTCAGTTGTATGGACTGCTGCAGTTTTCGAAATTCCGGCCTCGTGCAATTCGTCGCCGCCAAGTGGACGTACACTTCAAGAGACGTCCGGTTTGTTTTCATCGCGCTTCCATTTGCCATTGAGTATTGAGCTTGGCTGGGGTTGTCCAGTGCGAGCGCGTAGTTTCGATTCGCCTGCAGTTGCGCGAGTTGAGTCTCCATTTGTTGCAGCTTGGCACGAAGCTCAAGGATCTCTTCTTTATTGCGTTTCCGGTATCGACTGACGGCTTTGTGGTTCTCTGCGCGAGCTTTTGGCTTCTTTACATGTCGAATTCGCTTACAAGAATGATGAAGCTGATTCTGTGGCCCAGGCTTCTTCTGGTCTGAGGTTTTATCATCACTTGTGCCACTTGGAGCGAGGCGGACTTGGGGATCCGAGTCGACAGACCATGCGGACGCTGACTGGTCCGAGTCGGTCGCGTCTTCTGGGAGGTCGTGGCTGGAGTCGATGAACGCGAGCACCTCCTCCAGCGTCGCATCGGACTCGTCTTCCATCCACAGACTCTCCATTCTGGCGAACCCCTTTGCGCCTGTTTCTTGATTCTTTCGATTCAGAAATGAGCTCTTCGAGAGTCGACAGTGTTGGTCAGTGTGTGGAGAAAGTGTTTTGATTGGCTACAAGAAAGTGAATGCATATATTTCATTGGCTGAAAAGGAGGTTCTGATTAGTACACGCCACAAGCAAATACCATCATTCTGTCGTGGTGTTTCATGAACCCCTCCTATGAGAACCTTAACTCTGCTTCTTCGTTGCATTATATTGAACAATACAGGCATTGTTTATTTTAACATCATTTAGAATGAAAAATGAATTTACATATATCAAATTAAACAGTATCTGTCTGTAGAAGTAAATCGTGGCTCGGTTCACTGATCACAGAACGTCATTCACTCCAAGCGACGCGCTCTGGAATCGATGCCACTCATCCGCATTGTCAAATCGGCGGTATGGCGCTGTGGTGTCCACTGGAGAAGGACGATGCACAGTGCGCTGCGACTCTGGAAGCAGTTCTCGCATTCATCGATGCGTACAACGAGGAGTTCCTCGCCGATGAGCCAGATTGCCCAACCAGCAGCCTCGCACCAGGACCAGAAACCCTCGAGCTTCATTCCCAAGTCTGCGGACCAGATCCATCATCTAGTGTCGTTCCGAGCAAGCATCGAGTCAGCCTTTGTGGCAACCATGATGGAAAAGTCCGAGACAAGGGTATCAACAGCTGCAATACTTCCAATCAGACCTCTTCTGGAGGAAGAAAACGCCCAGACGCAGGCAACACGATGCGAGTCCGGAACTACCGACGACGCAACAGAGCCGAGATCCAGGAGCTCCGCAGCAAAGTGGCTCGAATGGAAGCGCAACTCGCCCAGCTGCAATCTCGGGTAGATTTTCAGCAACAACGGAAGCAGCAATATGGAGGTGCATGGTTGTCATCCTGTTTTGGCAGTCTGACAGCGAAGACCGAGTTTCAAATGCAACAAACTACCTGCAGCGGAGTCAATTCCGAACGGAAGAAGCGACTGCAATCCGAGTCAACCAATCAGCAGCTAAAGCAAATTTTCTTTGCGCTCACCGAGATGGGAACGTCGATGGACAAGTTTCTCCGCATGAGTGTCACGGCGTCTGTAAGTTCGGAGCCTTTCTTCTGGTATTAGTGTGGCGTTTGCTCGGAGGACTGACTTGCGTAAACTTGTGACCATTCTGGACCAGGATTTGAACGCGCTCTTTGGGATCGAGACGCTACGAATTCAAACATTTGTTCAAACCCGGCCATCGACTGCAAATACCAACTTGATGGACTTGCACCAGGACCTCGACCAAATTTACCTCAGCGCAAAAGTCAAGCACATGATGGATCCTGTGATCAAACAGGCGTGCAGTTCCAGCCAAGTGCATACTGATTCTCAGCGAGGGCCAGTGTACGAGTTCTCTGCGAGTACGCCACTGAAGTGTCACTTCCAGGTGCTCGATAAACATGTAAATAGCCATATGGACAGATTGAGAGACACGACCAACCTGACTACGACACAGGTACGTTCAAGCATTTTGATCGAGTCGATTAACCATTGAATAAGCACTAAAACTGCCACCCACGTGTGTGTTTGCAGACCAAGAGCGGACGCAAGACTGTTGTCCAAACCCAATTCACGACGGTGGTCAGCTCTGCTCGGCATGGTCAATTCTACCTCGACGGCATCTCAGTGCTCGGCAAGTACGATGAGTGTGACCGTTCTGTGATCGCATGCTCGTCACGGTTTGCTCTTCCCGGCACTGGATTGGTATTCCATGAGAAGGGCTACCTCGCGGCCGTGAACGGGGTCCAGGCTGAAGACTCCAGTCCTAGGTCTCTATGTCAGATCGACTACCACATCTTCGCAGCGTCTGAAACCGAAGAAGACCCGACGCAACTTCGTGATTACTTTCTGATAAACCAGTGGCGGCGCATGCAAGCGCATCAATTGGAGGTGCAGAACGTGCTGCTCCACGAGCTGGGTGCGTGCATAACGGATGGGAAGCCATACTCACAACTTCTGGTCGAGTGCCCTGTCAGACACGCGTATTCAGTTTGCTGACCTGCAACGGTGTTTTTGACATTTTCACGTACTTCAAGTGTTTTTTGCATGCATCTGTATACCTTTCGACATCGATTTGTGATTAGAAACCGAGGCGATAGTCTGAGCCGAATGAAAAGCAGAATTCCATCAGCACAGCATCGGCATTGCCGATAAACTTCGCTAAGCACGCCATGCTTTTGGTCGGTACTCATACATATTAACAATATTATGATGCAGCCAAATATTTCCGAGCACAGAAATCAGACTGCTGCAAAGCTGGATGCAATCGATCTCATTCGTACAATTTGCGCCACCCAACACTCTTGTTTTCTTTTTCTTGGACAAGGTGCTCAGCAAGCCATTTAACGGGGGCTGGAAAGAACTGGCGCTGAAGAGACTCTTTCGTCATAATCTATCTGCTTCAAACAGTCAGTTGAATGTTGCAAGTGTCCTATATTCCCAATTATATGACCCTATTTTGATAATTCTCAAAAATGTCAATACAGCCGAACATTGCAAACTTAATGCTTTTTATAATAGCCTGCTGTGAGTCTACGCTTCATTAAATCAAGTCTCTCTACTGTTTAATTGGCTAAAAATAGCTGACAAAACGATGCGGATTGGCTACTTCTCGCTGCGATTAGTACACGCCACTCCTCAGGAACGTATGTAAAACCATCATTCCGTGCAACTGTACTGCTGGACTGCCTCATTCCTACAGTCACCATTTACCGCAGACAATCGCGAAGCCATGAGCAAGACGCCAGCGTTTCTGCTGGTCGACGACGACGAGAACGCCGCGACGCTCGAGGAGGCGCTCGCATTCATCGACGCCTACGACGACGACCACGTGGACGCCGTCGAGTTGGAGCAGGTCTCGTCGACCGATGGAGACCCGACTTCGCCGCTCTCGGACGCCTTCCACCAGGGCGATCAGACCGACGCCAGTCGCAGTGACAGCTATCAGCGCAGAGATGGTGTTGATACTACTGTGGTGCCTGCACCGAAGCGCCGTGCGCGGCGGATAAAGAATCGCGAGGTCAACACGAACTGCGTTCGACGGTACCGAAAGCGCAACAAGGAGGAACTCGAGGAGCTTCGTCTCCAAGTGACGCGCATGAACTCGCAATTGCAGGATCTGCGATGCAAGCGCGAGCTGTCTGCGAAGTGTGCCCAGCAGAAGCAAAACGACTTGTCAGTGGTGGTGAAGTTCGCGACCATGTCGACGACTGATCCGCTCTTTCTCCAGATGTACATGAACCTGATCGGCCTCGACCGTGCAGTCTGGGAGATCAAGCTGCGACAGGAATCCGAGTCCATGAATCGCTACTTGAAAGAAACGCTGGCGGAACTTGTCCAGATGAGCAAGACGCAAGGGGGTGCGCTGTTCCACAAGAAGGTCACTTCTCAGGTATGTGCCACTTTTACAAAGAGTTGCATTGCAACTTGATTGTTTCATGACGGTGTGTTGTTTTATTTGCTTGGATTATTAGGACATGAATGCTCTTTTCGGTATCCAGGCAATGCAGTTCCAGACAATCGTCCGCAGTTCACTAACAGGTCGAGGCGGCGAGTTGCGCATCCTGAACGACCTACGGCTCAGCATCGACCAGATTTACCTCGGGATGAAGGTTCCCGACATGGAAATTCCTCAAGCGGAGTTCGACTACAGCGAATTTCGCGATGACCCGGTCTGGGGCCGAGTGTATGAGATCAAGGCACTGCTGTTGCTGAACTGCAGCTACTCGCAACTAAATTGTCACGTTTGCAACCACATCATGCCGTACACGAACCAACAGGGCGAGTGGTTCACGCAGGTACGTTTGTTGTGTCTGTTTGTTTTTATCACGACACAGTTGTCAGTTTGAGTCAGGCAAACTCTTGACTGGTTGGCATTTTTCGTTATTGGTCCAGGTGCCGAGTGTTCGCAAGTTTAGCTTTGAGAAGCAATTCGTGATGACTTTCCACAGCCCGCAATTTGGCAAAATCTACTTGGATGGCATCTCGGTATTTGCCAAATTCGACGAACTAGACCACACTCGCTCCGTGCTCGTGCGTTCGTCGCGCTTTGTGCTTCGTGGTACCGACCTTGCCGTGAACGAGCGCACCCAGATTGTCATGGCCGGCACACACAGCGCGTCCTCCGTCATTCCGGAATTGCCGTCATCACAGCTTGAATTTAACTATCAGTTATTCGCCAGCTCCAACCCCAGCATACCTCCCAATGGATCATTGGCACTCATCCGCGACTTCATACTGAAAACGCAGTCGCAGCGCGTCCGAGCGCACCATCTCGAAGTGCAAAACGTGCTGCGGCACGAGCTCGATGCGCTGACAAAAGAAGGCAAACCTCGGTCTCCGTTTCTCGTCGAGTGTCCCATATACAGCACGTATGCCCAGTAGGGAGAGCAAAGCAATGGGGTCAGAATTTATGAATGTGCAAGGATGTGTGGTAGTTATTTAGTTCCCAATCGTATTTTATGAATTCATGTTTCTCAAGTGACCTCTTGAGCTCCTCATTCTTGAAAAACTCTCTTGTGCTGCTTGATTACAAAGCTCGCGAAACGAGTGCGTGAGTCTATGCTGATTACACTTTGTGCGAGGCGCGTATACGTTTACACTCTTGAAGTTTGGCCAAAGTTCAGCAGCCAATTTCCTTTTCACACGAGGGGCAACATCCGAGTCTTGTAACATGTTGCACTCATCCTCTTTCTCGCTGCAAACAACGTGAAATCGATCATGAGAGTGTACGTTTTTTGTTAGCGTACAAATACCACGATTACCGGAAAACATACATGATATAATGAAAGAGAAAGATGCTGTCCATCTGCACACTCAAGTGTTGCACTCGATCAAAGGACTCACGCCAAAGAGATCTACCTCCGCTTGAACCGTTGGGAATTGGTTGACCAATCCGTCTTGCATTTTGAGAATATTCCCGTACATTTTCTCAGTCTCGGCGTGGAAAATAAACTCCAGTAGAGCTTTGATCTGCGCTTTGCTCGCCGCGTCTACTCCAACTGGCACCGTTTCAGCGAATAACCGGTAAAATGTTTGGAACTGGGTCGTCGAGGATGGCGGCGCAAAAAACTCGATGCCTTCACTCAAGGGATTGGTCAACACGACGCACCCGATTTCACGAAGCGTGATCCCAGTCCCTTCAACGTCCAGGTGCGACGAGTGCAATATAACGGTGCGGCGGGGCTCTTCAAATTTGCGCGTTTGTGACGTGACACGCACGGGAAATTCGCCAAAGTTGCCGTTGAGATTGGTCGAGTAGCGTCTTTCGAAACTGTTGGCTTGCTTCTGCGGAGATGAAATAAACAAGAGAGGCAACACACTCATGTGAGTCAAATAAATAACGCGCACTCAGAAGCGAAATAAAAGCGTACGTACGTGTTTGACGGCTGAGCCGTGTTGTGTCATCTTGAAGATCATCGTGGAGAAATGGCGCCAAAGACATCTCTCCACTTCGTACAGCGGAGTGGCCAGGGGAGCGTTCGAGATCAACTCCACGATTTTACCACGCACTGGATCTTGATACGTGTGGCTGCTGCTGAACACATATTTGGTGTTTCGCGAATTGATCAACGCGATCACCTCGTCAATCGTGGAGTAGAACTGGTCCGTGTAATACTGCAGAGAGGTAGTGACGTCGACGACCAGGTCAAGTGGATGCGCTTCAACGAGGTCAGCATGAGTTTGATTTGCCGGTTCAGGGAACTTCATCGACTCCAACTCCTATAGCACGACGAGATTTTGTAAGAACACTCCACAAGGCTAAAAAGTGGTCGACATTTTGCAGAAGGGGGGCAACGCACCTCTTTCATAGCAGATTGCTTCTCGAACACCTTCTGGAGCGTGCTGCTCAATTTCATCTGTTTGTCGAGTGCTGCTTTCAGTCGGCGGTTCAACGTTTTCGAGAGTTCGAGTTTGTGGAGCTCACAATCCGCCAGCTGCACGCCATCCACGCTCTTGTCGGTCGCGACAATAAGCGAGTTGCTATCTTTTTCTGCATTTCCACTTGAATTAGGCTGCGCTGCTGACGACGCCACCGACGTTGACGACAGGAGTTTGCGGCGCTGCGCCAGACGTGCCGTCAGATGTAGCACTTCTTCCCGCAGCGCGAGGATCTCGGTCTTGTTGTGCTTGCGCTTGCGGACCTTCGGCGGTTTGGGGGTCGTCGCTTTGGTGCTGTTCTTGGTCGTCTTCTTCACTGTCTTGGGGTTACGTCGCGATACCTGCTGAGTCGTCGACGACGAGCGAGATGACGAAGATACCTCACCGCAGGACGAACCATCGCTCGTGTTCCCACTAGTTGTTCCCCAATCCGAGATATCCGAAGAACACGGCGAGACGCACTTGGAAGTCGGGATCGAGCTCATTAAAGGGGGAGACGACGGGGTCAAGAACGGCATCTTGGCAGCATCAGTGGGGCCACTGCACTCCAGCGTATCGAGGAACGCGAGCGCTTCTTCGAGCTGCAGATCGTCCTGCTCGAGCATCAAGGCCATCGCCACTATTTTCCGCTTGTGCACTTTGTCGCCTGTGCTCTCCTGCAGGAATGACTCGGGAGCAGTTGAGGAGTCAACACCTGCTTCTCATTCGTGGACAAGCTCTGATGGAGAAAGAGCGCCATCATCACGCTGATGATGGCCTCACAGTTTATCTTCTGCTCTTTGTCGCTGAACCTCTGAGGCTATATATTATTTGGAAATCCATGCAGCAAAAATTAGCAGTGAACTGATCAAGCAGCACACTGACCTTTTTGTTTTGCCAATTGGTAAAACCTTTAATTAAGGACGAGTTCGAGAAACACGGTGTGATCACGATTAAACCTGTAAATGGGAGCCGCTGCCCAAAGCTTATATTTTCGTCGGTTTGTAATGCATCCTTTTTATTTTCTATGACCATCAACTGTCCAATCGAATGTGTGCTTGTATAAAATTCGAAAGAAACGGCAGTTGCACTGTGGCGCCTAGGACAGGTTCCACTGCACCATCCTCTCATTACCGGTAGTCTGCCGGTAATGAGTGGGTAGGGTATCTGGGCAAAAGGATCAATTGTCCAGCTGTTGGACGGTGTTTTAAGATGGGGAGAGTGAACGCGACTTTGCTGCACATGCAGTGCACAGGTGGACAGAAAAAGGATGCCACCTAGCAGTCCTAAGTGTCGTCTTTTTCTGTCTGCTTGTGTGAGTTTACAGCACTGCAGACTAAATGGAAAGTGGGATTCTTGACCTGTTGCACCGCCACGAGGAAAAGTGGGTCAGCAGGTCCCCCATTCCAGTGGCTCTTGATTCCACCAATCAGCAACGCCCAATTAGCTGATTGGCTAAACCTATCTCGTACCTTTGAATAGAGTATGTGACGTGAAGTTTTAGCGATATTTAATGTCCAAAATTCAACGTCATAGAGAAGTTATTTTTGTTTTTATCCACTCCAGAAAACTCCAGGTGGATGTGTGCGCAATTGGCTAGCATAGTTCACTTTCAATCAATTGTAGCCAATGCAATTCACCAACCAAAGAATAAGTGACGAGCGCACGGGTAAACGGTCACGTCGAGAAGACGAACACAAACACAAATAGCACCTCTGCATACTTATCACAAGCCTCCACTAGGCATTTCTTCCCTCCGATCAGCTGGAAAACACTTGCGGATGTTCCGGCCGGCCAAAACGCGCCGCCAACTCCGCGCGCAAGTGCGCGTACACGCGCTCGCCTGGTGCCAGCTGCTCATCGTGGCTATCGAACCTCACTCGGGCAATAGTCTTGTTTCCTCGCAATCTTGGCCTTCTCCCTGCACGCGGTCGCTCGTCAATGGTCTTGTATCGCGCGTTCACAGCCTCCTCGCTGTCCGTGCCAACTGGGAGCTTCTTGTTCTCACCGCTGTACAAAGACCCTGAAATTCTATATCTCTTCTCTCGCCCATTCGCACGTGATCTATTTGCTGATTTGCTGCCGGGGTGTCTCGTTTTTCTCCCCATCTCGAAACTGGCCATTTCTGTATCCTCAACGGTAACCCTTAGGTGCAGTTTGGCTTCAAATCGAATCGCCACACTGTCCAAAGACGAGACAACGTGCAACAGCACTGAGCCATTGGCGATTCATTCAACCATCAATCAGATTTGCCTTGGCATTTATTAGGAGATTGCTCGATGTTAGGAAATCTTAATGAATGATATTTAAAAACGCTCGCCAGTCCGCTTGCTTATCGCTCAAACATACGTCCACACCAAAACCAAACCTCAATTTGTCAGCAAACGCGAGGCATCATCATGCTTGTTTGCTTCATGGGCTAGGTTAACTTTCGTGAAGACGATTGGATAAAAATAGATTTATCCACTATCCACTGATTGGTTTCTGTGGTTTCAAAATAGAAACAGATCCAATTCGATGCACATTTGCTGAACAGACATGAGCTTCGCGTCGGAACTGGAAGATCAGCAGACTGCGTCGCTGGAGGAAGTGTTCGCGTTCATCGAGTCGTTCAGCGACGAAAACAGCGGCACCGATCGCAACGACGATGGCCAGTCGACGGACTCGGATCACAGCCAACTCTCGCACGGGCTTCCGCAGACATGGCCCCCGCAGCCGCTGACATCTGCAGCAGCGTCAGCGATTCGTGAAACTAGTAGTCGAAACAATGCAAGTAATGCTCAAGACCATCAATCGTCGCTGCAGAAAAGCCGAGCAGCGAACGCAGGCGCAGTCGTGCGATACCACAAACGTGTGACAGCCGAGATCCGCAATCTTCGTGAACAGGCTTGGCACCTCACAGCGCGCATTGCACATCTGCGCAATCGTGCAGAGAGAGCGAATGCAACCAGTAGATCCGCTACTGCATCAGATCACTCACACCACCAGCACGTTGGCGCATCCTCAGCTGCACTCGATCATGCAATTGCGGAGTTTCGAAAGCTCGAGCAATCCGAAGCGCTCAACCGCAAGTTGCACCACGCGCTCGCAAAGCAAGCGATTGTCAAGCAGAAGTTTGTCGATTTCCTTCAGAAAGAAATGGGGAAGCTTGTACGAGGCTGCTGTCGTTTGTTATTCATTTGCACTACCAGTGGTATCGACTCGAATTGTTTTGTTCATGGCCTGTGTTATGATTAGGATCTGGACTTCGTTTTCGATCTACCGGCACCCGAAACAAATTTTACGAGACTACAGACGAACCAACCTCCGCTGCCATTTCCGGACCTGTACACCCACTTGGCGACAGTGAACACAAAGTCGAAGCAGATTTCGGCATCACTGAGTTTGCGCGATACCATGACTGCGTTCATCACTGTTGATCAGCAACAAGACCGCGTATTGGGAGAGGTGTCGGAGCTCCTAACAAACACACCAGTACACTGCAGCGTGTCACAGCTTGAAGATTACATCTGGGGACATTTGTTAGACCCACGCAAGATACGCGCGGGTCGTGATTTGGTGCGTTATTTTTGTTTTTGTTGCTGACTTTGGTGCCAGCCAAGTCCCAGGACGGCGTGCCATCGTTGCTTTAGAAGCTGATGGAGTTTGTGTGTTTTGATACATCCAAGCAGGCTGACGCGCCGTATTACTGCCAAAACCGCGTGGATACGAAAATTCATTCCGAAATCGGTGAAGTCCAGGTTCATGGCATTTCTGCGCGGCGCTTTTTCGTCGAGCCAAATCGACTTGTGCTAGCGTTCTCATCGCTGTTTGCACCGATGAGCACTAAACTGCTCTTCCGAGAAGACGGCTGCCTGATCTTGTCCGACTCGAGCTCATTGGGTTCGTCATCACCACCCACATTATATCAGACGTGGTACCGAATTTATGCGGAAACACGGGATGCCAGCAATGCGCATTTATGCGAAAGCGTCATAAGTGCACGAGAAGAACACATGCGGACCCACCAGCGGTACTATCAGCGAACGCTGCTTCGTACGTTTCCTAAAGGCCAATTCGCACCAAGTCTGCTGGCACTAGGCGGTTGCCCAACAGGAGCAAAATGTCCGCATGCCGTGCGTACTTGCTCCTAGATCGCCACTTACGGATGATGCAAGATATTTTTCTATCCGATGACTTTTTGTTGCTCTTTTGGCGCATTTTGTGTTCTTGAGCATTGTTCTAGGAGGAGAATATCATTGTGTATTTAAATATCGACGTCTCAACGGTTTCTAGCTAAAAAGCGTTTGACACACTCACAAACAAGATGCTTGTGTGCACCTGGGAGATGCCTACCCAAGAAGTGGTCCAGCTGAGGCAAGCTGAAGCGCACTGGTGCGTTTGCAAGAAATTCTGACACCTCTCCAAGCACCCGATCAGTTTCGCAGTCTGCTCGTCTTCCAGTTCCAATGCGAAGATCATGCTCGCTTGTAGAGGGATTGGTTGGCAATTAAACAGCATTCATAAAGAGCAAGATCCAGAACGACGCAGAATACGATAGGAAGCGTAGAAGATCATGCCAAACGTTGGTGAATGGCATTATTTTCAACCAGCCATCGACCGCCTTGACCTCACAAGTCAATTGTCTTATGAATGTCGTTGAGTGGCTCCAGCTTGACAAAACATTCATCACCAATTTATCAGGTTTAACCTAGAAGTAAGCGACGTCGATAAGAGTTCTCCTAGCAATCAGCCTCTGAGTGCAAATGCAAACGCGATCATTTTGAGGTCATGGAAAGTTGTTTGCAACTCGCATTCTCGTCGCCGAAGAGCAGCGAAATCATTTCGTCATAAAGAGAAGCAACAGCATATAAATATTCCACTTAGCCGTCCGATGCTGTAGCCATGACTCCTGAAGGAAAAATGCCATGGCGAAGCCACAAGTTCACACTGATACAGTTTCGGCAAGTATGCGTTCGCAAAGTAATTCTGTGGCATACAGCAATCCGCGGCCGAACTCGTCAGCTGTTGCTGTTGTTTTGGTGCACGAAGAGTCCCAATATTTTCAGTGGTAGCAGCTACTCAAGAAATTGCAATAATACAGTGATGCATTCCTCGTCCTACCTAAATAAAAGTATACAATACACAGCACACAAACTCTTGCGAGACACTTTTCGCTTTCAACGCGAGAAGCAAAGATGAGGTGCATCGCCACCAATCAATATGGTGATGCCCTGAGGTCTGAGAGCATCAGCAAACTGCACCCGCTGGGCATCAACTCAGCTCCTAGTAGAGCAAGAAGGGCGGCGAACGTCATGAAGATAGGAAAAGAACCGACCAGTACGCGATTCGTAGCAGTTGCGGCCCCCACATCTATACTGCGAACTTCATACGCCAAGTTCGCCGTGAGCTCTGCCTTCAGATCATTTGGCTCACCAGTCTGCGGCTAAAGCATATTTCAAAAGACCAGGTTGGCATCAAAATGTTAATCATGGCATGAGTGCAAGTAGAGAGGCTGGACAAGTTCTCACCTTCGTGGCCAAATGACCACAATTAACGATAGCACTGATAACAGCGCGACTCCGCAAGAACTTCCCAAGATGACGGAAGCTGCACGAGGCAGCCGCACTTGCAAGCGTGCTGTCCAACTTTGGCTCCTTCTTGACCAAATCTGTTGGGATCGATACCGCAAACTGTCGCGCAGTGTACGACAGGATCTCTCCACTAGTCGTGCGGAACATGCTCTTCGTGAGCATCGTGGTATCCTTCGATTTCGCCATGGAAGTCTGGCCGAAGAGATCCGCGCCTTCCTGCGCGTGTGTGGACTGTCCATAAACAACAGGACGTGTCTGCTCTTTGCACTCAGCCACAGCAGCAGACGGTTTCTCCGCCAGCTTCGGCGTCTCCTTCTCGGTTCGCGATGGCACCACATTGTGACTTTCGAGCACCGATTTCAGCTCCTGGTACTAGAAGCAAAAAGAAAAAAGCCCGATGTTAACATGCAGCTCAGTACTACAAGGAATTGATACAAATAGAGTCCACGTACGTGGTCTGAGATCTGCCGCTGGACTTGGCTTTGGAGCGTTTTGTTCAGCTCACTTTGGTTCGCAAGAGCTTCTCGTAACTTACGGTTCAGCAGCTTCGCTTTCCGCAATTTCGCGGCTTCCAGGACTGCAGCATCGCGGCTCGATGAGCTGCGTTTTGAGGAATTCGAATCTCGTTTTATCTCGTGCTCGTCCCCATCCTCCTGTTTAAACTCGTTTCTCTCTTCTTTCACCATTTCTTCGTTCTGCTTTTGCAAACGCGCGAGCTGTGCAGTCAACTTCTTCACCAGCAGGCGCAGCTCAGCAATCTCGCTGCGTTTCCGTTGGCGGTACTTGGTTACTGCTTTCACATTCGCCTCCCGCGTCTTCTTGTAGTGTTTCACCTGTCGTGCCGTTGGCTTATCGCTCTTCTGGTCGTCGCAAGCCTGGCTCTCACCACTACTCGTATTGTTACTGGGAGTGTTCGCATCCTCGTGATCGGAAATCGAGGTATTTTCAAAGCAGAGAGGTGCCATCAGCTCTTGAAACGGCGAGAGCCATGACTGCTCGTCGGGCGAAACGCTGCTGTCGCTGACGTCGCTGTCGAAGAACGCGAGCTCCTGGGTATCGCACGCGTCCAGGAACGCGAGCGCCTCCTCCACCGTCGCGGCCTGCGCGTCGTCGAGCTCGAACGCGTTCATTGTCCCTTTCAGCCTTCTCGCCTTTGACGCTGAATGCTTGAGCAATGGAGAACTCGTGGAAAATGGTTATCCGGACAATTGAAAAATGCTTTATTTTCAGCCAATAAAATAAGACCCCTAACCGATGTCGCAATCGAGATGACCAATGATGATGGAATCAACAGACCATCATTCCGCGGCACCATTCTGATGCGTCAACCACATCCGCGAGTGATCTCTTCAAAGCTGTTGCCGTCAAATGCGGTGTTCATCATTACCACTCCTTTTTTTATATCTCTCTCGAGGCGAGACACTACGTTCGCACACCCAGGCAGCGGACATTTCTCCTGCAGCTATCGTGCTCTCACTCACTCACACTCGTTGCGCACTGAAGTGTGCATCGTCATGTTGAACAACGACACACAAGGAGTGATCTTGCCACCTTCACGAGTTGAGTTTCTCGCGCATTCGTGTACTCGTCAACTCGACAATGGTTTACCATTTACTTGAGAAATCTGTCTGACCCCAGCCTGCTTTCCTGAACCATGGAAACTCAAATGCTAACCCGAGGCGATGCAGGCACTTTTTTCTTTTCAAAATCTTTGTTGGACATTCGTTATCCTCGATCCTAGATTGTCACTCACTGCTATGCTGCTGAACTGATTGCTTTTCATCGATGGACACTTGGCGCGTGGTACAGATTACGTCGCATAAATAAGTAATTCACCTGACAGGCAGCCTAACGTCGCATTCACCCTTCGCATTGAATTTGCAGCGAGCATGCACCAAGTCGTCCGCCTGTCGCAATTGAATCCAATTGATGCAGCAGCATACTTTGAATTCTGATCTGGTACCCTCGCATTTTCTCGCTCTGGCCATTCATAATCGCTCTGTGAAGCTTCGCCGTATCGGCGGACCCTGCCACGTCCGGATCTCGCTTCTCCAAATGCAAGCGATAACACGACTGCAGTAGCGACGCAGGAGACGATGTGAGCTCACTTGACCCAGACATGACAAACCAGATACTCTCGCGAAAGAGCAGCCCGGACCCCTCGGGAAGCAGCAGGGACGTGTATGTCATCACCGTGCAATTCGGCTGCACAAAAGACTGGCATGCCGAAATGCCATTCACATGGCTCCCAGCCATTTCAAAATCAAACGTCAGGGTGAATCGCGCGTCGCTCATCCCATTACTTTGCTGCATGAACATGAATGAGCAAAAAAGAATGCGTTAGCTGGTTTTAGTTGCAGCAGGATGTGTACAGCAAGTGCAGTTATTTACCTTGGGAGCTGGATTCCGTTCATCAAATCCCAAAATGTGCGCCAACAACGCCGTTTCCAATTGGCGTCGACTGCATGGCACCGGCGTGTTCGTCGTCACTTCAAACACTTGGCCCAGCATCGGATCCTGCTTCATCAGGCTGTTATTGAATACGCACGAAGTATCGTTCATATTGATCGACGCCGTCGCCGACGGTACCATGGACTGCATTATTCCTCCCACATAACTCAGCAACTCTTTGAAAATAGGCGCGTCGTTCGACGATACAACGAGCAATTGCTTTTTCTCCACATATAGCACTGAATCCAGATCCTAAAATGCAAGCCACCACAAGCATCAGCAAAGTCAGATTCGCACGCGCGTGGGCAAAATCTTGGATGCGGTGCAATGAATAGTATACGCACATGTTTCGCAACGTGTCTCTGGAAAAAGGTTTCGAGAATTTTGTTCATCTTGGCTTGCTTCTCAAGCGCGTGTTTCAACTTTCGGTTAAGCGACTCGGATTCTTGCCGCTTTCGGTACTCGACGACCGCGAGCTCGAGCGAATCCTGCAGCGCAGTTGATGGCTCACCGTGCTCTCGCATCGCGTGATACGTGTTCATATGCCGGTCGATCATCGTTTTTTTCACATACTCTTGGCGTTTCTTCAATTGCTCCACTCGAGCGCCGAGTTGCAGCGCTTCTTCACGGAGCTCCAGAATCTGGTTCTTCGTGCGCATCCGGTACTGATGGACAGCTCTCGTGTTCGCCTCTCGACTGATGCGCAATCGCGACTGCAGTGCTGGTTTCTTGCCTTGCGCATCGATTTGCGGTCGCGGTGCAATCGCGATCCCGAGGCTACGACAAAAGTCACCAGAGAGTGGCGACGAAGAGTCCGAGTCATCCGATCGCGACGGGGACGACATCGCGTCGGCGACGGACCAGACGCTCGAGTGGTCGCTCAAGGCGTTGAAGCTGTCGCTAGGGCTTGCGCAGCCGCTGCTGCTGCTGTCGTCGCTGCACGACTCGATGAACGCGAGTGCCTCCTCCAGCGTCGCCACTTGCTCTCCCTCGACCAGCAAGAAGCTCATTTTGCGGTTCCAATTTCGTGGCCAAATCAAAAATGAGCAGCACAAATGGACATTCATTCGCCTCGCCTTTTTATGGAGGGCAGAAGCACCGTATAGAAGGTTGATTGGTGAAAAATACTGTTAACATAAATCCAAGATTTCAACCAATAAAATCCGAATAATTTAAGTGACCCTAACCCATGACATCATAAGCTCAGGTGGATGAGCATGATCACGTAAAAGACATCATCTTGCTGGACATTGGCACCGCACAATGACGTCCTGCTTTGAACCCACCGCCCCGACGCGACAATTGACCTCTGCGCACCCAGCGCACTTGATTTTTGGACGCACGCTGCTCCAACTCCTGCCATCGACACGATGTCTAGGTGACCTCCTGTGGGTAGGACAGCGGCCGTCTTTCCTGCTTCAGCCGCGACATTTTGATCTCGTGGAGTACGAGATTCGCCGAATCGGAACATCAAATCGCATCACAGCAATTTTCTGTGATGCGATTTTTTGATCTTTTGACGTGCGTATCACACGTCAAAGAGTTGGATTGCACAACAATCCCCCAGACTTCAGCACTCGCTTTACAATTGAGGCGCTGAGGTATGTCAAGCTAAACAGTCCGAACGAGAAAAAACCTGTTAGCCATTCCTGAAGGTGCAAATGGCAGTACAGGAGAACTGGCAAGCGTCAGTCCTTGCTGAACATATACAAGCACCAGTAAAACTATTTGTTGTACACATACGAATAAACATGCTATGCAACAATGGTGACGAATGCCGTTTTCCTTCCTGAGTCCACCCTGTTGATCAGACCTTTTGTGGTGTTCCCTGTTGGGTCTCGTGGCTCCATTCGTTGGGAAGCCACACGTACATTGGGCTGCTCACTGGGACCAGATCGAGCTCCTGCAAAAGCACTCTTTGAATATGAAGCTGGTGGCTGCGCATGCGCATACCTTGTGTGTTCATGATCACATTGTGAATTCTCGACACTTCTGGCGCGAGTCCACTTTCGGGGTACCCTCCGTCCAAGTACAACTGATAACAGGTCTGGAACAGTGTCATCGGCGACGACGAACGTGGGTCTCCTACATCGGTCAAGATAAGCCACCCATGCTCCCGATACACGGCATCCGTGCTAACTGGCGATAGCAGCGAAGTGTACGCGATCACCACACGCTTCCTGTGGTCGACGAACCTTCGCACGGTCGAGATGCCGTTCACGTGAATGTCGCCCATCGAGGAACCGTATTGTGTTGCAAATTGGCGGCCACAGCTCGTTTCGGTACCGTACGGCGTCTACAGCGACAAAGGTTTCAACACTACGCTCAGGGACTATTGACAATAGATCAAGAGACTTGCGCATAACGTACCTGGGTGCGTGCGCGACCCAAATTTTGGTTGCCAACAAACGCATCGAGATGTTTCCACAAGCGTGCACCTGCGTGCTGAACGGTGCACGACAGCGGCGCGTTGGACGTAAACTCAAATATTTGACCAACGATCGGGTCTTGCTTGACTACAGTATTGCTGAACGCGACATTCGTGTCGTTTGTGCTGCTGATAAGTCCCGAGACTGCCGCTGCATTGGAATACACGACGTCTTTCAAATACTGGAGCAGCCTCTTGAACACGACCACGTCGTTCGACATCGGTTCTAGCTGGTGCGTGTCGTTCTCACTGTCATCAGCGTTCTTGCTCTACAATAACAACGATAGAAACGGCCAGAGGATGAGAATCGCGGTATGCTCATGGGTGATCTCTGGTGAAAAACATGCAGAGCGCGTACATTGTTGGTAAACGGGATCCGGAAAATGTGTTCCAGCACAGTGTTGAACCGCACATGCGTTGCGAGTGCGTGTTTGAGCTCGTGGTTCAGCCGTCGAGATTGTTGCAGTTTGCAGTATTCAGCGAATGCAATGCGAGCAGCCGATACAAGATTGGAACGCTGCGGTCCCTCGATCAGGTCTCGCATCGTACTTTTGGCGCTTGCGTTTGCATCCATCCACGCGACCAGCGACTTTACCGAGTGCGGATCGCGTTCCACTAGATCGCGGAGGTGCGCTTTCAAGTGCACTACTTGGTCACGGAGAGAGAGAATCTCGGCTTTCGTGCGTTTGCGGTACCGGTTGACTGCTTTCGTGTTGGCTGCTCGCGCTTTGAGTTTGTCTTGCAACTGCACAACCTCCTGTCGTCGCTGCTTCCGCGGCGGCTGGAACCTCAGGACAAACGGCGTGGTGCCGTCGAAAAGCGAATCGATGCTGCTGCTATAAAGGATATTGGCTCTTGCGCTGGTCGATTTCTCATTATGTTGCCTCGAGCTGCTGTTCACTGGTGAGGACGCCAGCGAGCGCGCCAGCTCCGAATGCGACTCGCTGTGGTCGCTCGCGGACTCGTCCGAGCACGCGTCGATGAACGCGAGCGCGGCTTGTAGCGTGTCGTCGTCCTCGAGCAGCAGCGCCATGGATTTGCTCGTTTTCGTCTCGCGGCGTCTTTTTCAAGAATGTGAAGTTGCGAAATGCCCTAAAATGATGGTCGATCAGTGAGTTGACGCAAACACAATTTGTAGAAACGGACAAATTTAGACCAATCGCGAACGACGAGCAGCTCACAACAATTACGATTTCTCGGCCGCCTTGCTGTGACTCACTCCTTAGAAACACCTCACTCTCAGCAGTGTTAATGAGACTCAGGAATTCTTAAACTGTTTGTAGATCATCAGTAAAATAGATTTACCTTCTCTCTCTCTCTCTCTCTCTCGCTGTAACCCACTCCTCACACTATTTTCACACACAATAATGTGGTAGTTGTCAGCATGAAGTGCTCAACCAGGCTTCTTCTCGAAGTGCGCCTCGGGCTTCAGCCATCGTTTTGAGCTGGACACGGGCCTATTTGTCCGACAATCGTCCTGAAATCGAGCTCGAGAAGCAGCGCGTTCTGGATCTGCTGTTGATACGAGCGCATTCTCTCGCCCTGGGTGGTCAGCACAAAGCTGTGCATGTACGTCGTTTTCGGGGACATGGCAGCAGCGGCGTCCCGTTTCTCTAAATACAACCGGTAGCTGGACTGGAGCAGAGTCGGTGTGCGCGACGGTGTGCCGCTCGTGTCATTGATCACCAGACACCCATTCTCGCGAAACACGAGCCCAGACGCCAATGGAGAAAGAAGCGTCGTGTATATGATCACGACGCGATCTGCCTCAACAAATTTACGCATCACCGCGACGCCGTCGATGTGAATGGCTCCAATCTCCGAATCGAACGTCGTCGTGAATTTCTGTTGTATCGAAAACGAGTGTTTCCCCTGCTCAACGATGCAGCAAATAAGTCTGCGGGTATAGTATGAGAGTGCAGGGGTACGAATGGCACGTACTTGAGTCGTTTTCTTGCCCTCCCCAACATCAAATCTCAGCACGATGTTCCACGCCCTCGCTTCGAGATCATGGGCACTGCATGCCAGCGGCGTGTTGCTTGTGTGTTCAAACACCTGTCCCAGCATCGGATCCTGCTTTGTCGTGCTATTGTTGAACGCATGCGTCGTGTCACTCAAGCTGATCGACGAAACGATCATCTCTGTGTTGGCGTACAGGACGTGCTCTACGTAATGAAATAGCTCGGCAAAGACGCTTGTATCCGTCTCGTGCTCGTTTCCTTTGGTTGTGAGTTCTTGAGTGAGTTTCATATCCTGTGCAATCACCACAAAACAGGATTTTAGTGTGAGTTGAATATATGTGCATGCTTTCTGAGTTTTGACAGCCCCGTACACTTTTCGCCAAGTGTTTCCGAAATAGGTTCTCGATAGTCTTGCTCAAAATTGACTGCTTGGCCATGGCATCTTTCAACTGGCGGTTGAGCAACTCCGAGGCTTGAAGTTTTCGGTATTCTACCACTGCATGCTCCAACCCAAGCGTTGGATCCGTTGCCGCACACCAAGCGCTCGGCGGTGCGTGTAGATCATCTGCCAAATCGACGGCACCCGTTTTTCGATTCTGCAATTGCGCCACACGTGCGTTCAGCACTATCACTTGCTCACGAAGCTCCAAGATCTCGGCCTTGTTGCGTTTTCGGTACCGGTCAACGGATCTCGTGTTGGAAGCTCGGCTTCGGATGGCTTTGTCGTCTTCCGTCTGCCTTTGCTGCTGTGCTCGGCGTCGGCGTGGTGGAGACGGTCGGTGACGACGGTCGTCCGAGCGTTCTAATGGAGCAGGTGTTGACGATGTCACTGACATTAGGGAGCTCGTCATCCGGTCCGATTCACTGCGGGAATCGTCTTCATCACTAGAAGCGACGAACGCAAGGGCTGCTTCAAGTGCTTCCAGCTCATCGTCGAGCAGGAAGGGGCTGTCGCTCATTGCAAAGGTGATAGTACTTGAGGAGACTTTTCGCGAAATGATCTTTGTTAATAATGTGGTGGAGCGCAAAAAGGTATTCCCTATCCCATGACATAACCTGCTCGTGCCCGCAATCAAGACCGAATGGTTTGAGTGAGTTTCCTATTCTTATATCCTCATCCAATCGTTCCTTCCCTCTACCCAGCGAATTCAGGCGTGATCTCATCCTGGCTACTTGTACTTTGGTGCTCCGTGGTGTCTCTTCAAACACACAGAGCACCACAGTTGTAAATTACCTCAACTGGTTGTCTCACCCTTCCTCATGGCGTCATTTTTGCGTGTACTAATCAGCGCAGAGGATTCAGATGGAAGATTGCCGTCGAGCTTACGGCAACTCCGTAATCAGTCTCTTCACCATCGAAAGTTGGTCTCTGTTAGTCCGCGCGCAAACGTCAAGTCAACAAATAGTAGACTAATCTGACACGGTATCACTCGAGTTCGGCAGTGATACCGTGGGTCTCACTGAGCAACGAATCCTCCGAAATTAGAGCCCTCGGCAACTTGTCTTATCAGCTTCCGACGCTCGCCAGTACCAAAGTTGACGGGGATGATTCGTTTGATGGACTGTCTTAGTGTGAAGCTTCCTGCTTTTTCCGAAACAGATTGCCCGACCTTACCGCGTTTTGGCGTACGTCGCCTTGCGAAATGCTTCTCACACCACGTCTCAATCACGAGATTTGGCAGTTTACTCGCTGTATTGGAAATATATACTACATTGCGCACTACTTCATGTAAAAATTCACGCATCGCTTGGCTAGATTCTCGTTGGTGTTTGTCACCTCATACGACTTGAGAGACAGACGTGGGTGCTCGTGCTTCGTACCCGAGTTGTAAGCATGCACTCGGCATACAAACCGAGGGATCTGGATCTTGCGAACGAAGTAGAAACTCTTGCATGTCCTGTTGCTGTGCGCGCATCTTGTCGCTCTGGGTGGTCATGATGGCATTGTACAGGTATGCCGTTTGCGGCGTGATGGCACTGGAAGTGTCTCGCTTCTCCAAAAACAATCGATAACCAGTCTGGAAAACCGAAGACGAGGACGACTCTGGGGCAGTAGTAGCGCTCGACTCAGACAGGATCAGCCACGCTTGCTCGCGGAAGAGTAGACCCGTGTCCGCAGGTGCCAGGAGCGACGTGAACACAAACACGATCTGATTGTGCGTCCAGTATTTCCGGATCGCAGACATACCGTCCACTTGCAGTTCCCCAACTGGGGTGTTGAATTTTGACGTGAACTGCCTTCCGCAGCTGTTTTCGACAGTGTTTCGCGACTGAAACGATGTGAATGGAAAGTAACAACAGCGTTAGATCAAGATCAAGTAGAAGACAATCTGGTACTTCACGGCGCAACTTACTTGGTCGGTTGTTTGACCCATTGACTGATTGGCGACATGGCCCGAGAGGAGTGCCCAGAAACGCGCATCGAGTTGCTGAAGTGTGCACGGAATTGGCGCGTTGGATGTAAATTCAAACGTCTGTCCAAGGATCGGGTCCTGCAGCATGCGGCTGTTGCTGAACACACACGTCGTGTCGTACTTCCTGATCGCTGCTGTGATCGTAGCTGTGGTCGAATACACCACATCTTCCAAATAATGAAGCATCTCGCGGAACATGATCGCGTCATCGTGCGTGGCCGCCTCTTCTTCCAGAGGGAGCATTTCCATCATGAAGTCGAGGCTCTGTTTTAATTTTGACAGCAACAAATAGCAGCCGACGACTCGATGTTAGGATGATACAACGCATTATATGAGCTGAGCCGTGGGTTACGTACGTTTGCGGAGATTTGTTTCCGGAACACCGTCTCGAGCGTCTTGTTCATCTTTTTCTGCTTGGCGAGTGCGTCTTTCAGTTTGCGGTTCAACGCTTCGGACTCCTGCAACTTTTGAAATTCCGTGACCGCGAGCTGGAGATTAGTCGACGTGACAAGTGCTCGACTGTCAGCGTCCAGCAGTGCGACCTGCGCACTGGACACGGGAACCACTCGTTCCCGCAACTTTGTGACGTGCAAACTCAATTGCTCGACTTGCTCGCGCAGACTCTGGACCTCGGCTTTGTTCCGCTGGCGGTACCGGTTCACGGCTTTCGTGTTGGCTTCGCGGCTCTTGGTCAACGTTGGTTGACGGACAACCACTGTTTGGTTTTGCTGTTGTTGCACTTTCTGGGTTCGCGGTCGGCGCTGGGGCTTTGATGCTGCAGTTTTGGACGTAAGGGATTGCCCCTTGCGTCTGGCAACATGGTGGGTCTCGAATTCCAACGATGGTGGTGGAGACGATGATGCAGAAGACGATGACGACGGCGACGATGACCAGATCACGTGGGTAGGCTCCGAGTCGGTCGACATGTCACTCGTGGCACTCTCGTCGATTCCAGGAGCGCACGTCTCCAGGAACGCGAGCGCTTCCTCCAGCGATACGACGTGCTCGTCCTCCAGCAGCAGCGTAAAGCTCATGGCGATGGCTTCAGGCACTTGCGATTCAGACGCGAAGTTGATGATTGCAGGCTGGAGCTCGTCGCAAGCCTCCTTTGCTGATCCTGAGCGGAAATAGATTGGTTCAGAATTCCAGCGAATCAGAACGCACCCCTACCCCATGACATCAACAACCATGGGGATGGGTTCATTTTTGAGTGTGTTGGAAAGGACAGTACCGCAATTTCACTTACTCAAGTATCAATACACTGTGCCCCACTGCGGCAATAAAATAGGAAATCGGTGCTTCTAGCACGACCACAAGACTCGCGTATCCTCATGTGTGCATACGGTCGCATTGGTGCATATTCATGAGGATTTGAACTCGGCCCACACACCCGATAGCAGCTCAATTTCCTTTCTGTGTGGTTTCAGGGTTATCCATTGTACAGTGCATACTGTTCAATAAACGCCCACTTTCTCGACTAAGTGGTTAAAGAGAAACTGTTTCAACCAACAAGAACGCTTCGTTTTAATAACCCTACCCCATGACATCATCACATTTTGGCACATTTATAGGTATTTATTAGACAACTATGTCGATTTGAGGGCGTGAATCTTCAAGCATGTGGCAACCTGAGGAGCTCATGTTGCCGACATACTCGAACTGAGGACATGGTTGCTGCTTCTGCTGAACTTGAGCAAACAATGGAGACCGATCGAATTCGTGGAGCAGCTTGTCTTGCATCTCTATCAGGTGGGTGCGAGCTCTCTCGCCCAGAGTGCGCATGATGTACTTGTGCTGGTCCGCAGCCTCGGACGCTACAGATGGACACGACGAGTCTCGTTTCTCCAGATGCAGACGATAGCACGACTGAAGCAGAATCGATGAAGGCTCTGACTGGGATGCACCTACTGATGGCGCGTTTGGCTCGGACACAATGAACCACATGTTCTCGCGATACACGAGCCCCGTCCCTTTTGGCGCGAACAGCGACGTGGCCGTGACGACGGTCCGATTCGACTCAGTAAAGTTGCGGACGGCCGAGATCCCGTCAACGAGGATGCTGCCCATTGGTCCTGGAATTCGCATGGAGTAGTTTCGTTCACAGCCATTTCCGATGCCCGTTTGTGTCTGTGAACAGTGGATGTACATATAGTTCACATCGAGTCAGATTCATGAGCTCCAACGCCTTCAAGTACGTACTTTGTTCAGAGCACACGTACATGCTTGGACGTTTGGGCTTCTGCGAAGTCAGTAAAGCATGTCCAAAGACACAAGCTCAAATGATTCCTGCTGCACGAAAGCGGCGTATTGGAGGTGAACTCGTACATCTGGCCCAGCTCCGGATCCTGCTTCATGAAGGCGCTGTTGAATGCGTAAGCTGTGTCGTGCATGCTGAATGCGACACTGATCGTGGCTGCGTGGGGATACATCACGTCACCCATGAAGTAATAAAACTCCAAGAAAATGAGCGCATTGCCGCTACTTCGAAGCACTCTGTGCTGCTCCGTTCCAAGCACCGAGTCAAAGTCCTGAATAAAAACACACTCGTTATTTCTTGTTGAACACGTCGGCACTGAAAGACAATGGTGCGATGTGTACGTACCTTCTCTGAGACTTGCTTCGACGAGGCCAACTGCTCCAGTGTTTGGGACTTCTGCATTTGCCTCGCGAGCTCTTCTTTGAGATTTCGATTTACTAGCTGGGATCTCTGCAAGTTGTGGAGTTCTGCAATCGCCAGGCTACGCGCTGTCGACACCTCTTCTTTCAACCGAGCCGCAGGTGAATTACGGTTGCTTAACTCCACCAGTTGTGCTGTGAGCTGCACTACTGACTCGCGAAGATTTTCGAGTTCGGCTTTGGTGCGTTTACGGTATTTACTCACCGCTTTTGTGTTATCTGCTCGGCTTTTGCGCCTTGCAGATTGCTTTGGTCTGTCAAGTCTTTTCTGGAGTCGTTGGTGCTGCGAGTTTGCTGAGGCTGTGAGCTGGAGGTTGGTCAGATTTTCATGGTTGCGTTCAGTGTCTATGCTAGAATTCGCCAGCAGAGAAGAGGAGTCAGAGCCTCCAGAGTCCGAGTCCGTGGAGTTATTGGTCGTCGTTTGGCCATGGCTTTGGTGATACGCGTCCGTGCACGTCTCGATAAACGCGAATGCTTCCTCGAGCAGGTCGGAATGCTCTCCCTCGAACTCGAACAGACTCATTTCTTCTACGCGTTGCTGGCGCTTGAGCTAATTCGGAACTGAGCGCTGTTTGGTGAGTGCAAGGGCGATTTGAGTTCTTTGCGGTGTACTCAACGTGCTTGTCCCTACCCCATGACATAATCTCAGTGTTAGGCAGCTTTGCTCTCTCCTGGCCCACTGTTTACTGCCCTCAAGTTGGAAACGTAAGCGCGGTAAGCAGAATAAACTCTCAGCTGAGTCTGGCTCACCGCACGAATGGCACGCATTTGTCGCATCGTACAAGTCGAGTGGAGTGAGACAGTCACATGGAGTGCAACACCAGCTGTGAATATGGATGTAAACGAATAACACCCATCAAACAGTACCCTCCACATTTTTATACACCACATGAAAAGAACATCTTGAAGCCGATACCATTGTGCTAAATTTTGACGCACAGCCCCGCCAGGTCAACGATCTTTGCTCCGGGAATTGGAAAAGCGCTTCGGGTTCATTACTCCGGAACACTCGACAGCACTACAGAAACTTTGGTTTATCGTCACTTCAAGCATCCCAGTATTGCTGTGGAGAACGAGAGTGGAAATAGTGCATGAACGGCAACACCTCACTATCGAAGAAAGCACCCAGCGTGTGTGGACAGCGTGTGTGATGCAAGTGCGGGCTGTGGCTCATCGGGTGAGAACGCTCAAAGGAGAAAAGATCAATGCAACGTGCCTGAGCCAACTGCTCAGCGTACTGGAGAGACAAGACTTGTCGCGCCAACTGGAAGCATGGGCGACGGCGCGTTTGTATTTCGATGGAGGTGCACGCGGCAACCCAGGTCCAGGAGGCAGCGGATGGGCACTCATCTTCCTGAATGAACGAAGCAATCGATGGGAACTCAAAGCATGCGGCTATGCGTACATGGGACCAGAAGTCACGAACAACCGGTGCGAATACAGCGCACTGAAAGATGGTCTGGCATACAGTGCACACTACCTCCAACATTATGAAGTCAAGTTGGAAGTCTTCGGAGATAGCCAAATGATTATCGCATCCCAGAACGGGTTCGCCTCAATACGCCAGACCGAGTTGCAGCCACTAGCAGTTCGGGTAAACCAAATCATCGCCAACTTTGCGTGGATCTCCTGGAATCACACAAAACGAGAACAAAACAAGATGGCCGATCTTCTCGCCAACGTGGCAATGAACTCCAAGAGTGCGAAGATACTCACCGACGAATCGCGGGGAAACGATCAAGTTCTTATGTCCCAAGTCGCAGCTCTACTCGACAATGAAATCGGTGCCACACCATCAACAATTAGAAACACCTCACTCTCAGCAGTGTTAATGAGACTCAGGAATTCTCAAACTGTATGTAGATCATAAGTTCAATAGAATCACCTTCTCTCTCTCTCGCGATAACTCCCAGCAGCGCGAAATACTTTCAATTCTGTGTGATTATGGCGTTCAAGCTCGTGACTCACACGAAATCTTTGTAACGTTGCATTTTTATATCAGCAAGAGACTCATCTAGGTACTCCGCACCCGAATTCACGAACCACCATGTCTTGCGTTTGAAGGTGGTGGTTCTCCATCATCCTGCTGTATGCACTAATGATCTCTTCATTGAAAGACGCGATCTCGGGAGTCATCGCACCCATCGCGGGTCCTCGTTCTGCATACACCCGGGAGCACGTCTGGTACAACGTTGTAGGTGAACCAGATCCCGCAGAGTCGGTCATAACCAGCCAGTTATTTTGGCGAATTACGAATGGAGTGTCGACAGGCGCGAAAAGAGTTGTGAATACTACGACGACCCGGTGCGGCTCGACAAACCTGCGCACCGCAGCCACACCGTCGATCATGATCTCGCCTCGGTCGCAGTTTAGTCCCATTGTGAACTGTGACTCGATGTCCCCAGTGGCTAGAACCGTCCCTGGTTTCTGGAGAGAACGCAAGAAAGGAGCACAAAACAATGGTTACTTTGAGCACGAATGCCGATTCCTACTAAATACAGGGCAGAGAAGAACTCACCACCATGCGGTCCAGTGATTTACTTCCTTTCATACTGGAAACATAATCCCACATAAACGCATCAAGTTGCTTCAAATGGCCAGCCACCGGTGCATTCAGCGAGAACTCGACCGTTTTTCCGCGTACATTGTCTTGCATCACGAAGGTGCTATTGAACACGCCAGACGTGCCTCGCGCGTTCATTGGAGCAACCATCTTCTCCGTCTCGGAATAAGTCATTTGCAGGTAGTTGCAAAGATCGTGGTGTCGAGGAAATACTTCCTTGTGCAGCCGAACCGGCGGTGTCAGCTTCACCACGAAATCCAGATCCTGGAGTTATGTCATCGGGATCACATAAGTCAGATCGACGAGGTTAGTCACGCGCACACACGCACAATAGTATCCGCAGACAGTTGAAAAACACGCATCATTTGCTCCGCGTACGTGCATTACGGTATGCCGTTGCATGAGCATTCTCAACGCTTTGAACAGTGCAGACTGCATGGCGAGAGCATGCTTTAACTTGCGATTCAGCGACTTGGACGCATCTAGCTGCCGACGCTCGTAAATCACGCTTTGCAGCTCCCCCGAGACTCCATACGGGTTGTGCAGCGATCGCAACTCACGAGAATCAATATCCTTACTCCGTCGGACAGCGAGAGCCTCGCGTTTTCGCAACTGGGTGACAAGATTCCCTAGCTGTACCACCTGGTCACGGAGCTCCACAATCTCACTCTTGTATCGCTTCCGGTTTGCGCGTGTCGTCACTCTTTTTGTCGAACGCCTGTTGGGGCGGTCAGACCCAGCGTTGCCGCTCATTGTGGTCGTCTCTGGACGACTGCCATCGATGTCGTCGCAAGCGTCGAGGTACGCGAGCACCTCCTCGAGCGTCGCTGCATGGCGCTCATCGAGGAGAACTGCAAAGTCGCTGTTGACACCTCTCATTTGTGCGGAATGGACTCGACGCGGTTCGTTTGGAAGTGAGGACCATTTCAATGTTAGTGTGCAGAACGAGAGGTACGTAAACATGACCAACATTCAGTGTGTTCGCTATCTCAGTAAATTGATTGCCACATCCAACACCGGTCTTCTATTCATACCACCGAACTTCTATTTGCTCCTACTGCTCTTTGCGAAGTTGGTTCTTGATGGAAGCAAAGTTGCGCTCACAGTGACGGCGGCGAATATTATATCGAGATGCAAAGATGAGCATTTGCTCTCCGCCTCATATAGTGGTGGGTGGACCAAGCTCATGGAATAGTAAGAAATGGAGTCTGGATTGGCGATCTCGCATTTTGTCAATCTGAAGCGCCGCCACCGATTCTTCCAGTCGTTCGACTTCCGTGCGCTCCACAGAAGGCTTGGCGTTTGCTGCAAAGACCTTGTAGTGCAATTGCAACAACGAGCGAGGTTGGCGGATCGTGCCATCGGTCCAGGACGCGTCGGAGATCACGATCCACCCTTGCTCTCGGATCTCTAGATCAGCAAACTCAAAACGCGACGTCAGGACAAACACGGTTCGATGCAGTTCGACGAATTTGCGCAACGTGTGAACGCCCTCCATGGGAGTCTCGCCGACAACGGGGTCATTTATAAGCAAAATACCCACTTGTTTGTCCGCATAATCGTCCTGACTCGTATTCTGCTAAACCATATCAACCAGATATAAATGCACTTAGACATTCCTGTACCTTTCTCGTACATACAAGCCCAAGGAAAAATAAACGTACCGGAGGAAATGTCAGAAACTGACGCGCGGGTTGCTTGCTGTCGGATTTCATTTCCTTCAAAATGTGTTGCCACAACGCGTACTCCACGTGGCGAAAGTCGTACGCCAACGGTATGTTTGAGATATAATCGTGGGTGCGACCGACCATCGGATCATGGTCAACGTGAATCGTATTGAACTCGAAACGCGTATCTCGGAGAGCCATGGCTGCGACGATCTCCGACGTCCGTGCGTACAGTTCCTCGAGACAGAACCACAGATCGGAGTAAAACTGGGCACGCTCCTGCATTGCCGTCTCGCTCACGCTGGCTTGATCCTTGACCTCTGCCAGCATGTCCAAGTCCTAAACTCGTACAAACAGAATACATTTATAAGAGGGCACACACGCAAGGCATAATCGTACCGGTCGCACACTTACTTTCGGCGTAATGTGCTGGTTGAAGAATTCGCCAAAGGCTTCGTGGACTGTTGCAACGCCTTCGAGCTCGCGCTTCAGCTTTCGATTCATGTCTCGTGCCTTTTCGAGCAGCTTGTATTCTGCGACCGCTTTCCGAAGCCAACTCTTCGCTGCATGGCAGCCACTCTCATTACGACAAGTGTCGGTCGATGGCTTGGACCGCATCGCGCCGAGCTTGCGCCATTTCGCGAGTTGCGTCTCGAGCTCTTGCACTTGCGCACGCAGCACCAGGATCTCGGTTTTCGGGCGTTTGTGCGCTTTCTTGCCTCGCAGCGCGCACTCACCCGGTCGTAGAGAGCAGCTGCTCTGGCAAGTCAGGCACACCCGACGAGTTTCTGTACTCATTATCGACGGAGCGCGAGAGTCATTGTCACTGAGCGACGAAGACGTGGAACCGTTTTCGCTTAGCGTGAATGGATATGACGTGCCGCATTGCGGGACCATCGCGTTCCATTGCGCGTCTTCAGTGGCAACGGCGGTCGACGGAAATGCACGCAGCATCGGAGCAGGTGAGGGGAGGGGGGCTGGAGGGCACAAGACAAGACAAGAACGAAGAGAGAGGTTTTCACTGCGTGGACGTAATTCGAAGAATGAAATGACGCCTTCAGCTCTGCTCGCGTTCGATTACGCCATGCCAAGTGAGGGTCGTTATTAAGCACCTCCCAACAGCTCTCAAGGAGCGAATTTAGGGATCTGATTGGCCCACGCCGATGTGGCTAGGTGTTTTGCGCAGTATTTGCCTTTCTGCTCTTGACCATTTTTCGGACGGTCGTGAGTGGGAGACATCTGTTGTGCGAACAAATGCTGTTGCATAGAGCGTGTTATTGCACCTTTTGCTCTATTAAATTGCACAGAGCACGTACTGTTTGGGTGTTGCAACTCAAACCTGCACGGACGCGAAAGCATCATTCGACGATGCCCGGAATGACACCTACACTTTTGTATTCGTGAGTGCAAGCGTTCTTGCCAACATTTCGCAAAGCCGTTTAAAATGTATCCTCGTAAAGATTCATCAAACCAATTAAAAGAGTGCCTGTATTGCCGTTCGTGTGCATAAAAAGTGTGGTGCAATCCGCACCAATTCTCGAGTTGATTCTCGTATTTGGAGGCTGGGAGCCCTCACAAATTGGGAGGGAGGTGAGGGGTCCCAATCTCCTTCTCGTGGGAGGCACACAAGAATCCTCTGCGACTCGAGCACAGTCCAAACTTGAATTGTGCTCGCGGTGCCAAAAGCTGCAGCAATATAACCGGTTAACCGTTTGATTTTGAGCACAATCGGATCTCCAATAGGAATATTTAGACTTCAAAACCTTTATCGCATGATTGGATCAGTTGTTGCCTTTTTGCACAGGAACTGCTTAAATCAGGCTTAAACGAATGCACTGGCTTCGTCACCTTGAATTGACAACATTCGAATATACCTTCATATAGCTAGTGACCTGCAATAGTTGATGGAGTCAGGCGAGATGCTTTGGCTCATCCCAAGAGTGTTGATAAACTGGCTACTCTCGAATCTACATAAACCACAACCCGGATGGTACTCAGTTGGCAAAGTATTAATTCAATAAATAGACTGAACAGGGACAAGTGTCTCGTTCTCATCGACACCTGCACTCCGCATTGCATGCTGAATCTGCAGATGGGATTTGGAGACGCCCTGCGCGTCGAATGGCTGGTGCTGGCGGCCGGGATGAATGAGGGAACAAGTTGCTGCTTTGTTTCTACCCTGGGGGAAACATGCGCCTTTCACCAGATCGGCACCGCGCTTGTGCACGTATCCATGAATATGCGGCATTATTGTTTACTCTACCGCCTGGAGTTAAAAGTGCCGCGACAGGCGGATGCTCGCTCAACGATGGGGAGTCCGACCCTGTGAACAGCATCGCAATCGACTCTCCACGAAACATGAGCGAGTTTGCGAAGCCACGTCACGAAGACTCGTTGTGCAGGCGCGTTCAACACACAGGCTACACAACCTCAGCTTCAGCAGTACCGCGCGATGTGGTGGGAGGACATGTTTGTTGCTCTGAACCGCACGTGTACAGATGGTCAAGTAGTTGCAAGACCTCAAGTGGAGCTCTGTCGTTGTTTGGTGTGGCGAAAAGGATGCAGAATCCTCCCAGTACCGGTACAGATTTCTATACCGGTATGTACCGGTGAATGGATGCATCTTCAAGATTAGAACGCCAGTACATTGAAGTTTTCGAGTCATTTCCTATCAATAACAGATTGGTTGAAGATCAGTTGAAGAAGAACATTTCACTTTCGTGCTCCACTTCAAAACGCACGAAATTCAATCACGAACGCAAAATGTTGGGCGTGAGTGCAGGCACTGCGCTAGAGTAATCAGCACGAGGACAACGAAAGTTGAATACCTTCCACGTAAGTCTTTGATGGCACAGTGTCGTCAAAAGCAAGATTTCATAGGAGGAGCGATCATGACTTCTGCCTTCCACATCTCACTCTGACAAAAGAACTCACGACGTGCGTTCATTAACCAATTTCTCTTGTGTCGACGATGGCGGTTCCCGAGAAGAAGACTGTCCTGATCGCTGGAAGCACCCGAGGGCTCGGACTCAAGTTTGCGGAAAAGTATATCGAACTCGGGTGGAACGTCATCGGCACGGCTCGAGACCTGCAAAATGCCGAGCAGGTATTTAACATGCACCACATTCGCCTTGGCAAAGCGTGCACGCCACTTGTTGACTGATTCGATGTGCATCTGCAGTTGAGAGCGCTGTCTCCATACAAGATCGTGCAGCTCGATAGCGTGGATGAAGAATCGATTGCCAAGGCAGCCGAGCACCTTGCAGATGAGTCCGTTGACCTCTTGATCAACAATGCAGCCATAGCGATTAACGGTGACTTGGCGTCCACCACAAAGCACGACATGCTCAAGCAATTCGAAGTCAATAGCCTGGGTCCGTTCTTAGTGACGCGCGCGTTCCTTCCACACCTCAAGTCCGCTGTGGCCAAGAACGGGGTGGCGAGCGTCGTGCAGATGTCGTCCCAGGCCGGGAGCATCCAGCAGAGCAATGGATCAATTTATGGGTACCGCATGTCGAAAGCAGCTCTCAATATGGCCAACGCCACACTGGCGAGTGATTTGAAGCACGACAAGATCGGCGCGTTTGTCGTGCATCCGGGGTTTGTGAAGACCGATATGACCAAAGGAATCGACGAGATCATCATTGACGGCATGGTCATCCGCCCTATCTCGACGGAAGAGAGCGTCAGCGGACTCATTCGTGTGATCGATACGTTTTCGCTTGCAGACAGTGGCAAGTTTGTTGATTACACGGGCGAGAGTATTCCATGGTAAGCAAACTCAGGTTGCGGCTACGGTGCCGACGATAATTTGAATGAAACAATCGAGATCGTTGAGGGTATGGAATACTTGTATCGCACTTTCGAGCTCTTTAGGAGATATCTCCCAGGGTTCAGCATGCGTTCGCTCCACAGCAAAGCAACTGCAAGTACTAGTCTGTGAGCGACTTGACAAAGTCTCTCTCGTCCCCCATTCTTGCATCCTGTGACTCGCTAGTCAGTGAGAACAAACATGATAACTGGGTTCAGTGGGCGGATTCCGAGCTTCAGCAGCTCGAAGTTTCGAAAGCACTAAACTGCAAACTGAAATGTGCGCTGTCCAAGCTACAGGAGTTGAGTACTACATTTCAAAGTGCGTTTGAGAAGCAAGTCATGCTAAAAGAGGTACGTTTCTCCCTGCCTACAGGTACATGTTCTTTCACGCATGCAGCTTACTTACAGATGTTTAATTTCGTTGTGGGTAATCTAGGAGCTGGACTTGTTTGAAAGTGAACCTCGAGCTGACATACCTGACGACATTCGTACGTTTGTTGCGTTGCACCACTATTTGGACAAGTTCTATTGCAAGATGGACACAACCATTGCGCCAATCAATTCGAAGAATGCCAACTTCGTGGTCAGCAGCAACCACGTGCGTCAAGATCCGACTTGCGGTCGAGTCGTCGAGTTTGTTACGAACGCTCCTTTATCGACGCCTTTGCACCAAGTGGACAGGTGTCTCTGGAAACACTTATCCACGAAGTTCCAAATGCGGACACCAGACTAGTCACTCAGATCCGTACGTAGACTGCATCTCTACATATCTCATTGTCTTAGATTGTTCGCGTGTTTCGCTCACACCTGCTTGCTCTTCTTTGCTGATGCTCAGAAACTAAAGAGCAACCTTGAAATGCAGTACAAGTCAAGCTTTATCGGCGACGTTGGACACATTCTTGTTAATGGCGCGTCTGCAGTTTGCAAGATTGAGGAGCTTGATCGCACCATCATGCTTTTCACGTCAGTGCTCGAAGAGGCGGGGACTGGGATCACGTTTCGTGAGGATTGCTGCATCATTATGTCCGGCACGTTGAATAACTCTGTGGTATCAGATCTACCGCCGACATCAATGACGAAGTTCCGGACATTCTGTCGAATTTATGCTGAGACTGCACCACCAAGGGACGACTCCGCGAGAAACGGCCACGCGAGATCTCTCCAGGAGTTCATTCTTTCCGCCCAGATCGAGAGGACGAATGCATGCCTGTTGAAGTTGCAAGACGCATTCATGCACCAACTCCAAGCTGTCCAAGCGGAAGTCGATATCTTCGGCTCGAGTTCGCTCGCCGAGTGCATCAGATGAAGCCCAAATCTGTGTTATATATGCCCAAGAATCTTTCCTCACGATCGGAGCTAGTTTCACATTTAGCTGAATAATTGAAGAACCAGCCTCTTCTCATGTTATCCCTTCACACTCTTTCCTACTGTTTACAGTCTATTTGTTGCGAATTGGAGCATCGTAGTGCCACCAGACTCTTTTACGTCGCTGGAGGTTCAAACCACTTTGGCAGTCTCGAATTCTGCGACGGAATGCGGAGGCCACTTGTTTGATTTGAAACCTTCGATTCCCATTCACAATGAAAATGACGACCATCACTCAGCGGACTTGCTCATTCATTCCTCTCAGTTCGCACAAAATCAGCGAGCATCAAACACTGATTCATTCTGCAGCAACAACACAAAACTGCAAACTTATGAGCTGTTTTACTGTGATAATATTCCTTTTCTCCCAACCAAAAGTTACGTTGCAGATGCGCAACATTGTTAAATGCCAGATGCCTTTCGCATGTCGGTCAACGCAGTCGGCGACGAAGGAAGAGATGGCGGCATTCGACGGAGACGCATTTGCGAGCGCGTACGACGAGCTGCTGTCTGCGGGCGACGGCCAAGATACATCGCTGTGTGGACCCGCGTCGTCGCATCTCACGTGGACGCTGGGAGAACTTGACGACAATGCAAACGGCGAAGAAGAGCTCGTCCCGCTAGAGGAGCTCATTGCCAACGACATGAGCACGAGCACAATGGCCAGCGACCACACTGCAGCGGATGCCGGCGGTGACATCCAACAAAGTCCAGGAAAACAACATGACATGGTGTTTGCAGCTTGCACCAGAAAACCGGTGCTCAATACACGCAGCACTCAGAACGCGGCCAAACCTCGTCGAAGTGACCCCAACAAGGCGCGACAAGAGCGTAAGCAAGAGCTACTGTACTTGCGCAGCCAGGTAGCGGATCTGGAGCGTCAGCACCTCGCACTCCAACAGAGGAAGGCGCTACGACAGCAGACCTTCTCGAAGACACGAACGTTAAGCCAGGAGAAGTGGGTTGATCAGGACCCCGACACACGCGCAAACAAAGGCACGCAGCAACAGAGTTTAACAACAACGGTAGCAGCGGCTGCTGCAGTGTGGCAGGAAATCGCCCAGCACCAATACGACCAGCGTACAAATAGCGAGCGCGAGAACGTTCGTCTAAGGCTCATGCTGGAGAATCAAGTCAGGGTTGCGAGGAATCTGGAGAGAGTCATCAACACGGCCATGCTGTGGGAGGTACGCGGTGTTGAAACTCGAATTCGACATTCTCGTGTGTGTGTGTCTCTTTCTTCGCGTGCTGATATTTGTATGTACTTTTCGCCGCAGGACATTGACAATGGCTTCCCGAGAAAGAATCGCCATCACCACCTCATGTTCCCCACAATTGCAACCGAACACATAGATGCAGCGATCTTTGACGACTTGCGTCGTGGTGTCTGGCAGTCGTACGCTGAACTCGACTCGGTTTTCCGAAGCAACGGCTTGTGCAACGTCGAGACGTCCTATTTGGAGGCACAACTGCGCAACGCCGAGTCCTTGGATCGCATGCATGTCGAGATTGCAGCAAGCAAACTGTTCCCGTTTGATCTCCATTCGACCGGCGCGGCGGTGTGGAACAACTTTTTGTTTTTGAAAGAGCAGACGCCGTCTCGGTTCTACTACGAGCGTTCCCCAAAGGTACGCTTTGTGCTGTTGACTACGTTTTCGTCCATATATCTAGGAATAACTGACTTTGTTGTGTCGTGTACTGCAGTTCCTGGATGCGAGTGAGGACACAATTGTGGACGACTTTATCCTGGAGCTACATGCCAAGAAGACAACCGCACGATTTCGCGTCAAGCAGATCATTCAGCGCTTCTTTGAAGCAGATCGCATCGTGGTAGTGAGTCGAGCGTACTGTGACCCGATCCAATTAGCCAACGAGCCAGTGTCTGGTGTTCGCTTCCTGGAGAAAGGATACTTTGTTATCAAACGACCAGCGACGATCTCAGGGACGTTCACGCTGTTGCAGCCCTGTTTTATAACGATACCAATCCAGACATCAGGAAACGGAGACATGACGGCTAGAGAGCGTGATGATGAACTTCAAGTGGGTCCTATCACCGACTTTGTGCTTCATGCAACCACAGCAAACGTGACCGAATCCCATCAAATGATCGAAAACGTGCTTTTGGAGCAAGCGATGATTGCGCCAGCGTGTGCTCAATAGATGAAAGGACAGTATGCAAGCACGTCAGGTAAAATTGACCGAGAGATTGTTTTGTAACTTAATTTCATCCATCCACCTGAAGTTTAACGTATTCACCGCTCCATTCGATTCTCTCTCTCTTTTTAAAACACGCAATCACGAAGGTCACGTAAGCTATCAGAGTTGCAGTGACTAGCGAGATCGTGTAAAGCACATCTCTTGATGATGCGGGAAATGAATTTGGATTCACCAATAGCTGCGACCATGGAGCTTACCCAGAGGAGCAGCATTATTTTCGACTCGAACAACTGTGCTTTCTGGTGCATGTAAGCGTGCTCGCCATCCAGCATCCTGGCAAGGATCTCTTCTTGTGGTATCGCACACAGAAACTCCAAATCCTGGGTAAACGCATACGTCAAAATCGTTCAACTTGCATACCAGACACTGTATTCGCACATTATGATACGTACCTCGGGAGATAGATTTTGTGCAAACAGGCTCTGGAGCTCTTCGTGCATGGCTGCTTGCTCGATCAGCGCCTTGCGCAACTCGAGATTCCGTTGCTGTGCACGCTGAAGCTGTTTGAACTCCTCGACGGCATTCTCAAACGCGTTCGCTGCTGCATCTGGTTGTCCGGGAGCAATGTGCATCATGGATGAAACGGAGACAGGCTGCGCCCCGCCTCGCTCGCGAATTCTCTGCAGACAAGTGAGTCGAGCCTCAAGATCCACGATTAGCTGGCGCAGCTGCAGGATCTCTGGTCGCAATCGTTTCCGGTTGGTCCGTTGTCGAGGAGGACGTTTGGGTCTCTCGTCATCACTTTTCTTTGCCTTCTTGCTCTCAGAAGACGTTTCCTGCTGCTGCTCAGTATCGGACCGATCTTTCACAGGCGCCGGCGTGTCCGAGTCGACGACATCAAGTCCGCCTGATGCAATTGCATCATTAGAATTCCCATCTCGCGATAAGGACGAGTCGCCAGAAGAGTCGAGAAACGCGAGAACTTCATTCAGCGTCGCAATGTGCAGGTCATCAGGCTCCCATGGGGTGCGCATCGAAGCATCCTCCATTTCCTGGAGATCAAAGAGTAAGAAATCTGCTAAGATAGGCGTGTGTGGCGCTAAACCCTCTTGGAAAAAGCCGCAATGGCCAAATCAACAATGCATCAATCGGCAATACAGTGCAGTCGCACTGGACCATCAACAATCTGATGATGCCAAGAAGATGTTGCTTCAAAGCTGCACTTAAATCCGCATTTGGTTCAACTTCGCTACATAATATGTTTGATGAATGCATCAAAATCCAATTCTGACGGTCTAGGTCTGGTGCACAGTACCGTAGATGTTCACTCCCATATTTCAGGAATTTGAGCCAATAAAAGCACTGTCCAATAAGAAAAGATATCATTGTGGGTGCAATGGGGCTTCCCATTACATGGGTTCTTGAGTACAATGAGTGTGGGTCATACCCACACGGGTTCTACCACTCTCTACAAACCCACCCGTTAACCCATCAACACTGTATGTAGCCACTTGCATTTTAGCCAATAAGAACATTCCATTAAAGTTTAATCTCATTGGATGATAGTCGGATTGGACACCCGACTATCTACCAATCGAAGACGCCGTAGGAACAATCCATCAGATTTGCATTTCAAACCTTAAGATTTCAATTCACTTCTCTTTTTGCACGTTATCGCGCAAAGCTCCCTTCTGTAAGAGGCTATCCGAGACAGCCTCAAACACAGCACGCACGCTTGCGCTTGAGAGGAAGACTTGAGAGGAACTTGGCAAAAATGCAACTGAATTGAAATGAGCTTATGGTTCCTGACACTACATATAAAATACCACTAGGACTCCTAGAGGTTTGATGCATAAAACCTAAACATGCAGAAATAAAACCTATGAATCTGATATATAAAACCTTGGGTACACTGAGGTTGAACCTACGGGATCTTCGAGAAACTTGAACTTGAAGTACCGCGAAGATTCCCTGCGAAGTGATTGGCTCACGCCACTCGCTTCAGGTGGTAGAGACACGTCCGTCCCGTCACCAGTGTTGTTTCCCCAAGTAGGAACCATCACTCACATGTCTCGAGTACTGTTGTGCGTAACCACGCCGAATCTCAATGATTGCGAGCGACCAGCACTCAACTCAGACACAGATTGCTCTGACGTCAGACGATGACGTCACCTGTGCATGTGGGGATCACTTTTATGTGCTTCACCCAATATCTTCGCACCCACAATGCACTTTCACAAGGTGGTGTGTGACACACACAAAGAGCCACCTTGCATGTAATGGCAGCCTTAGCCCATTACATCATCCCTCCCTTAAAGTTCCATCACGGACTTTACTTCTTTCGGAAGAGGTACCCGCTCTCACTTTCCAATTGACCATGAAGCGATCAAGCGACCAAGTGAAGCGCGAAGAACAGCCCGAGCCGAAGCGGCAGCGGACGACTCCCGGCTTGTACGACATCTCCGCTATTCGCAAGAAGCGTGGAGGACGTCGGTTCTACAAGGAGTTGTTCTTCCTCTGGCGCAAGATGTCCGGCAGCGACGATCCTGGCCAGTCCAGCACAGCGAAGCTCGAGTCGTGGAAGACGTTTGTCCGACTCGAGAACGAGAGTCTTGTCGAGCGTTTGCTAGGGAACCTAGGAGGCACGCTCGAGAACGACCATAAAGAGCTTGGCTCTCGTCGTTCTAGTGCTCGCAAGAGCACTACAAGCTCTGCTCGTAGCTGTGAACCACGTCGGGAGCATCAGACTGAAGAGTCTCTCGAGGTTCCCACGTGTCTGAGTCCGGTGGATAGCCAAGCCACCGGATTCTGTAGAAGCGTTGACGGTTCAACGACTTCTCTCCTCGACGACGAGTCGATCGATCCTCATGATCTACTATCGACTCAACGATCCAACGGCGCTCTCCCTGATGATCGATCAGAGGAGGTAGGGCAGAACGCGAAAACGATAGAGCGACTCTGGAAGTGGAAGAGTGCTCACCGTGGGCAAATCGAGGCGCTGCAGCAGCGTTGTTCGACACTTGAGGAACGCTGCGAGAGTCTCGAGAACCTTGTCGCAGATCATGAGTCGAAGATCGACGATCTGACAGAAGGTTCTGCCCAGTGTTCGGCTTTGGAGTCCCGTTTCGAGGAACGGTTCCAACAGGTTCAGGACGAACTTGTTCGGCTCCGGAAGAACGAGAAGTCTCGTGAGTTGGCTCACGATCGCCTGCTGCGCTCTGTGGAAGAGGCAGGTTCGGCTCTCGAGGTACTTCGTGGCGAGTACCATTCTCGTCTTCAAGCGCTGGAGGCAGTGAAGGACCAATCCTTCGACGTCCTGCAACTCCTGTACGCCGAGAAGAATCTCCAGAGCGATGAGCTGTTTGCTCTTCGCAATCAAGTGGAGAAACTTCACGATCAGCTCGATCGTTTGCGGAAGATCTCGCAGGATCCGCAGATCCACTTGGAAGGTAAGGCTTTAGTCTACCCACATAAAATGTCGGGTGTAGACGCATGCGTGTAGGTATGTCTAGCGTGTAGGCATCACCATTGCATTTCACTACCTTGAACGGTCCAATGAACCTTGGCAGAAGCTTTGAGCTTCCCAAGTGGACACTGCATGTTCAGGCAGGTTCGCCGTGCTAAGTAATACAAGATCATTGATCTTATAAACTTGCTCGTTCTTCCTTCCGCTCTTGCCTGCTTGTTCCTTTTGCAGATCCTGAGCCTTCGCGATTGCGTCTCGAACAAACCTCACAACGGCTTGTCTCCTCACAACAAAGTCATCGACTTGCTGCTCTTCACGACTTGTTAGGTCGTCGAGGGGTTTCGTCGAGTCAAAATTTGCTTTCAACTCGGAAGCAGCATTCAGGTCATAAGACGACTTTGGCTTGTTATCATGAGCCGGAGTCCCTCCCCCACTTAAGGTAGAGACCTCACCCATTATGGAAGCAGGCACTCGAGGGTGAATGCCATAGTTCACATAAAATGGAGAGTGACCTGTCGAGACATGCGTGGAGTTGTTCAACGCAAACTCGGCAAGAGGGAGAAATTCACTCCACTCTTTGAAAGACGTTGCGTAGCTGCGCAACACGTCTTCGAGGACACGATTCACTCGCTCTGTTTGGCCGTCCGTTTCAGGGTGTGCCGCTGTTGACATGGACAACTTGGTGTCCAGAAGTCCGAACAGTGCACGCCAGAACTTGGACGTAAAACGGGTGTCACGGTCAGACACGATCTCGACTGGTAGTCCGTGTAGACGGAATACGACGTCTACAAAGACCTTGGCAGTCTTCTCAGCAGAGATCTTGTCCGAAACAGGCGCAAGATGAACCATCTTGTTGAATCGGTCCACAAACACAAGGATGCCATTGCGTCCGTGTGTGTCTCTTGGAAGTTCGAATATGAAATCCATACACACAGACATCCAACTGTCCGATGGGACAGCCAATGAACGAAGTGGTGCCTGCGTGGAACCAGAGGGTTTCACTCGTTGGCAGATCTCGCAAGTCCTCACATACTTGCGTACCCACTTGTACATGTGTGGCCAGTAGTAATCCCGGGAAAGACTGAGAAACGTTTTCTCACGTCCGAGATGGCCACCCGAAGGACTGTCATGGTACTCATACAAGAGTCGATGACGCAGACCTTCGTCGTTGGGAACAACAATCCTTGCTGTATCCCCTTGTTCAACCGCATAGTACAACAACCCATTGTGTACTCGGAAGCGGTGAACTCGCGATCTTGTGCGCGACGGAAGACCTTGCAGTGCTTTGTCTGAAGGGTCCTTGAAGTACTTCAACAAATCCTGACATGTTTCGTCAGACTTGTACCCTTCGACAATCTCTTCTCGCACTGTAGTCGCAGCTCGCACCGCGATCGCTTGAACATCTTCACAGAGTCGACACGCTCCGTCTGTGCCTTCACTCTTGGTCTTCGGATCGTAATCCGGACGTCTTGACAGCGCATCGGCTAAGATGTTCGTCTTGCCTGGCTTGTAGTGTACAACGAAGTTGTACTCTGCAAAGAAGGAGAACCATCTCGCCATTCTTTGTGACAAATGAGGAGTTTTCACTGCCGTACGCAGAGATGCGTGATCAGTGTAGATAGCAAAGCGTTCCTCGCCAAGCAGATACACACGGAACTTGACCAAAGAATACTTCATCGCCAGAAGTTCCTTGTCGTGAACTGGGTAGTTCCGTTCTGCGGGTCGGAGTTGTCGTGACTGATACGACACAACTCGCTCATGACCCTCATCATCGTGTTGCATCAATGCGCAACCGATGGCATAGTCGCTCGCATCGCAGACAACGTGGAACGGCTTGTCGTGGTTTGGCAGAGCCAACACAGGAGCTTCTCGAAGACTCCTCTTGACTTCTTCGAACGCCGTCTGATGGTCTTTCGACCACTTCCACTCAACGTCTTTCTTCAAGAGCTGTGTGAGGGATTGCACCAACGCTGCATAATTGCGCGTGTACTTGTGAAAGTAGTTGGCTAGACCCAACCATTGTCGTAGCTGTTTGACGTTCTGAGGCACTGGCCAATCGTCAATAGCGTTGACCTTCTCCGGATCGACTCGAACACCGCTCTTGCCCACAAAACAACCGAGAACAGGGATCTCGGGGGCGAAGAACATGCACTTCTTCAAGTTTGCGTAGAGTTTATTCTCATGCATGACCTGGAAAACTTGACGAAGATGATCGAGATGAACATCGACATCAGATTCCCCATTCGTGGCCTTACTATGAACGAAAATATCGTCAAAGTAACTTGGTGCAAATGTTCGCAGAGGACGAAGAACGTTCGTGACCATTCGATTGAAGGTCGCAGGAGCATTCTTCAGTCACTGTGGCATCACTAACCATTCCCACAGCATACCACTCGGGGTACTCACTGCGGTTAGTGGGACATCGTCTTCGCGCATTCGAATCTGACAGAACCCATCTTTCAGATCGATAGCACTAAAGACGGTGCTGCCAACCATTCCATCAAGGATCATGTCCTTGCGTGGAACCGGAGTCTGGGCTGGAATTGTCGCGTCGTTCAGCTTGTTGAAAGCGTGAACAATGCGCCAACCTCCAGTTGCTTTTTTCGCACAGAAAGTAGGGCTGCAATGCGGAGACTTGCTCTCTCGCACATGACCAGCCTTAGCACGTTGTGCAAAGAACTCGTCGATTGCCTCGACTTGTTCCTTTGACAACGGCCACTGTCTTGTGATGCAGTACTTCGTGCCAGGAAGTACATCAATCTCATGACGAATGCCTCTGTCGAATGGCAACTCGTCCGGCACCTTGTCAGGGAAAATGCCTTCAAATTCCCTGGCAAGCGCATACACGGGGTTTGTCTTGAGGGCGTCCCACGACTGCTCCTCGAACCTCTCCTTCCGTGTCTTTTCGTCCAACACATCTGCATCCGCACTTGATGCTGTGTTGACGAAGCCTTCGTCGACCATTTCGACGATCACACACACTTGCGCAATGTCGCCTCTCGCTAGGCTGCGCTCCAGTGTCTTCTTGCTCATCGATGGCAAGGAAATCAACTCTTCGACTGAACTTGGAGGATTTTCAATCTTCACGTGATGGATTACATCCACGTCACCTTCTTCATTGTAGACCGCGATATTCGCAAACTCGCTTGGAATGTCTTGTGCTTGGACGCTCCCTTCGTCATCACCACTTGTACCTTGATCAGGGGAACGCAAAACTCTTGACGAAACACTTCTCTTGCTGGTCTTCTTCTTGTCTTGTTGGGAAGGGTGTTTGTTCCTCTTCCATTCACTCTCGTCAACGCCATCGCGAACCTTGTCGTCGTCGATGGCAAAGGAGACAGTCTTTTTCTGGCGCCTGACTGCTCCACCTCCGTTCGTCGTCTCCAAAATGGGTACCACTTGTGAACATGGGGGGCCATCGCACACCGCAATATCACAAGGGTCATCTGGGATCTCTTCCACAGATGTGCACACCCATACCACTTCACCCGTTGTTGTGCAGCACAAGTCAACATCGCGTGACTTGCCAACGGAGATCTTCATATTCATCCAGTCAATGCTAGGTTGATAACGCTTCAACCACGGCATTCCCAGGATGATGTCAAACTTGTCATCGAGGTCGAGTAAGATGAACTCGTCTTCACCTCGGAAATCTTCACACTTGATTGCCAAGCGCACCACGCGCTTCGGCATCTTCACAGTTGACCCATTTGCCAACCGGACAACCATTGTCTTCTCTTCATTCGCATCAGGCACGAAGACACCATGCCTGACGATCACTTCATTTCGAACAAAGTTGTTCGACGCACCAGTGTCAACCAAAGCTCGTAGAGGCGTTGCAATACCGTCTACACGAACTTTGTGAACGATCAAACTTGACGTTTGACTGACACTCTTCTCACTCATAGTGGAAACTGCATGTGCTTGATGTACATAGGGGCCAGAGTCCTGTGTCTCCACAACGTCCACAGTCCTCTTTTCCGGGCCAGTAGGAGGCCCCGCCCCTACTGTCCATTCCCGTTTTTTGGTCCAGGTGACCGCTCGAACCGACGACCGTAAGAACGATCGTGGGTGTTCGAACGAGCACCCTGTGTCGTTTGCCGACCCGGCAAAGACACCTTGCAGTTCCGAGCAATATGACCCGGCTTCCCGCAACGGAAACACTTTCCATCGTTGCGAGGACGCTCATTTCCAGGCGTGGAAATGTACGAGATGTCCATGGGCTCGGGACCATCATGCACGACATTTGATTGCTGCATTGGTCTTGACGCAAACCCATGGAACTTCGCTTGCTTCATGCTGAACTCTTCTTGCATCGCACGTTCGATGGCTTCGTCCAGCGTCTTGGGGTACTCGCGGAACAATTGGTTCCGAATCGGACCATCGTTCAGACCCGTCATGAACGTCACGACTTGCGTCGGAACGTCAATCGGCTAGTCAACGATGCTCGACACCAAGTAGCGAGCACGTTGTGCATACGAGTGAAGGTCGAAACGGCCTTGACGAAGCTTGAGGAACTCGGCACGTGCACGGAACTCACTCTGTGGAGGTTCAAACGCCTTCTTGAGTTCGGTCTTGAAGTGGTCGTAGCTGGGGAAGCAGTTTAGATCCGCTAAACGCTTGCCATACGCCCAGCTCTTCGCACAACCCGCAAGGTTGGACATCGCGAACAACACTTGCTGCGAAGGGTCTCGCAGTTGTCTTGCAGTGATGGCTGCATCCAACTCGACGAACCATCGTGAGAGGGGTTCGTTCTCTCCGCCGCGATACGGAGAGACGTCAAGCTTCAGCGGCACCGTCCTGAGCGAGGAAACAGGGGTTGCGACCTGCTTCCGGGAGGACATGATCTCGTGGTGCATAAAGCTGACCACCGCGCTCTTCTGGTCCTCCGGAGACGTCGATCAAGCAGACTGACCACAGCAGCCTCTCCGATGACATCTCGCATGCGCTCAAGCGCCATCCACTCATGAGAAGACAAGTGAGGGAAACCCTCAATAGTCAACTCGACAGTTTCCGGTACTGCTGGACCGAGTGGGGTTCCTGTAGCATCCATGTTCCGAACAAGGATGCTCGCAGGGTCTTGGACAGGAATGCGCGACGTGCTCAAAGCCGCGTCGTCAAACCTCTTCACTTCACTGGGTCGTTGGAAGGACCGCTCGAAGTGCTACCAGGTGTAAGAGGGCGCTGTTCACAACAGTCCCTCAAACACGGCACACACGCTTGTGCCAGAGGAAGCGTCTCCCGACTTGGAGGGAGGAAGAAGACTTGAGGGCTTGGAGGAAAATTTGCAACTGAATTGCAAAGGTTATGGTTCCTGTCGCTACTTGTAAATGAACCCCAACGGATCCTAGAGGTTTTACAACTAAAACCTAAACATGCACAATAAAACCTATGAATCTGATATATAAAACCTTGGGTACACTGAGGTTGAACCTACTGGATCTTCGAGAAACTTGAACTTGAAGTACCGCGAAGATTCCCTGCGAAGTGATTGGCTCACGCCACTCACTTCAGGTGGTAGAGACACGTCCGTCTCGTCACCAGTGTTGTTTCCCCAAGTAGGAACCATCATTCACATGTCTCGAGTACTGTTGTGCGCAATCACGCCGAATCTCAATGATTGCGAGCGACCAACACTCAACTCAGACACAGATTGTTCTGACGTCAGACGATGACGTCACCTGTGCATGTGGGGATCACTTTTATGTGCTTCACCCAATATCTTCGCACCCACAATGCACTTTCACAAGGTGGTGTGTGACACACACAAAGAGCCACCTTGCATGTAATGGCAGCCTTAGCCCATTACACGTTCGTGCTTCGCGATCATCTCGCTTAGATCGGTCCGAAGTCGGAGAACCTCGTTCCATGCTCGGCGTGCTTCAGTCGCTCAAGAGATCGCTCTGAGAATGAACCTCAAAACTACGAGCAGATCTTTCCTTCTCCAGCTCCCCCGTTGCGTGACTCCGAGGGGAACCAACGCTGGATCGTGGAGAAGATACTCGCTCATCGCGACCAATCGTCGCGAGGGAAGAAGGAGCGCGTTTACCGCGTTCGTTGGCTGGGCTACCCGCCAGATCGAGATACCTGGGAGCCTGCCTCGGTGCTCCAAGCCGATGTTCCCGGCTTGGTGCAGCAATAAGAGAGTCGATGCTAATCGACTCTCGCTTCCACAACTCACGGATCCGATCTTGCAATCCGTGAGGAAGCGTGATTCCGTTGTATCCGCGCAAATCCTCCTCAGTCAGCTGAGGATCATCATCTGCGCAGATGCGACAACCCATCGGTGTGGTATTGACACCACACGGAACACCCAGATCCATGCAGTCTTCATGGATCGCCAACAACTTTCCAAAGGCACTGTGCCGGAGGAATTTCTCTCGATTGTCTCGCAATCGAGCGATGCAATTCGCAGCGTATTCGTTCAAATTCGCAGCAAAGGCACTCCACGCTTGCGAAAGGAACAGCGCTTGTTTCTCAGCGCTGTGAGACTTCTTTAGCTTCGACCGACCGTCGAAGAATCGCATCGAATGGAACAAATCGATGTAAAATTCCTCACGCGCCTTTGGATGGAAGTTCTGCCGAAGGACGAAGTCATCGCCCTTGACAGCACTCACATCGTACAGCGCGCGAGTTCCCCCATGCTTGGTGCCACGATGCGCACGAACCCAACTGGGTTTGGGTGCCCACAAATGGCTCCAGCTTGAAGGGATGAAATCCGTCCCTTCAGAAGGACTCGTCACTGGATCCTTTTGCTCTGCCGGAAAGGCAAGATAGCGTGGCGACATGCTATTCCCCGATGACGCAGTAACCTGCGGATCAGTCTAGGATTCCATATCGAGGAGCAAGCCCTCGAGTGGGTCGACAGTATCCAATTTACCATTGGGTACGTCCAGCGAGAGGTATTCTCCTCTCACAGCATTCACCAAATCAGGATCTGCTGATGCTTATCCTCCTTGCGCGATATTCCTCACCGCAGTGCAATCCGATGCATCATCATCGGAAATGTCAATCGCTGCGATGGTTCCACTCGCTTTTTCGTGAGGAGCTTCTTCCTTACGATGCTTTTTCCGCGCAGGCTCATTCAACAGAGCCGCGGGCAATGAACGCTTCGCTCCGGAAGAAGCCTTTGCTTCTTTCGCCCGATCACCACGCTCGACAGTCGCCGTGGTGAGTTTCAAAAGAGAATTGTAAGGAGTTCCCTCCTCACAACTTGAGCCGTAATCGACAGCGTCGCTGTCGATCGAAGACATCTGTACGAGGCTCACCTCGTACAATTTGCGGCGCTTGGACTATTCTTTACTGCTGAGGCGCGCAGCACCTCGGCAAACCAGCCCGCAGAGCGTTCTCTCCTGCGTTCAGTTCTTCCGGACACGGAAGAACAGAAGAATCCAGAGGGATTGGTCGCGTACACTTTTCTACGTGACCAATCGCTTTGCGGGAGGATGATGTAATGGGGCTTCCCATTACATGGGTTCTTGAGTACAATGAGTGTGGGTCATACCCACACGGGTTCTACCACTCTCTACAAACCCACCCGTTAACCCATCAACACTGTATGTAGCCACTTGCATTTTTAGCCAATGCATTTTTAGCCAATAAGAACATCCCATTAAAGTTTAATCTCATTGGATGATAGTCGGATTGGACACCCGACTACCTACCAATCGAAGACGCCGTAGGAACAACCCATCAGATTTGCATTTCAAACCTTAAGATTTCAATTCACTTCTCTTTTTGCACGTTATCGCGCAAAGCTCCCTTCCTTCTTTTGGACACAAGCGTTACCGCTGTCTCCTTCCTCTCACCTGCGCTTCCTCAACGCACGTGTACGCCGTGTAACGGGTGTTCCCGTTACATGGCTAGTCCCCACAAACCGGCAACAGTGGAAGTATCAGCAAAACTAAAAGTGGAAAAGAAGCAACTCGCACAAAAAACCATAGGGACATGCAGAACACAACTGGAAGAAGACCGCCACGTGCCACAAATGTGGAAAGAAAGGACATATCGCACGGATTGTCGCGCAAAGAAGGAGCACAGCAACTTTATCAACAGTTCTTTTTATGCGATTCTGGAAGTCAGTGCAAAAGCGTTCAGTGAAGCTGCCGAACAGAGGGGGACCTCTGCCTCATGCTGGCACCGTCGGAAGACAAGAAAGTGATTGCGAATGTGCATGAAATGAAAGCTGCGTGAAGGTGGAAAAGTCCACGTACTATAGAAATGGCATAATCACGATCAAAGTACGCTTTTTCATGGTGCGGCAAACCAAGTGGCGCAATTTGGGATGTCGGATTTGACAGGGTTTGGATTTTGTGCCTTGACACCAAACGCTCGAAAGACCGGAAGTGAACAGGAATAAGCAGCAAAATAACCCAGTTTTCATGATGCTTTCAGAGTTTTCAGCTCTGCAGTGTTTTTTCAAGGCTTAAAAAAATCGAAATGCGGCTGGCCGATTGGCGCGCACTGTAATTTGGCTAAGATAACCTGAGATCCTAAGTCTATCGATTGAGGTGGCTTTTGATGGGTACGAGGGCTTGGAGCAGCTCTGGTTCATTGTTGATCGCGTAGTTGAGAGCGCAGCGGATGTGGGGGAGGACATCGTAGTTCACATTGAGGTGTTGGGATGATGGCAGCGGTGCTTCACAACAAAAAGCTTGTTTCCAGTACCATATGTTTGCTGGTAAAAAGGTATTTGGGTGCTTTCAAGAAGATTAATATGGTTTTAGTATGCAATCTTCATCTGAATGTGATGTGTAGCGTCAACAGCAAACAGAGCAGTAAGCTCTTGTCTGTGAATACGCGCCACAGCAATTTCGTGTTCCGTGTACCAATCAGGAGGATCTCGTCCGAGTCTCTGAAAAGTGTGTGTGGACAGGAAGCCTATTGAGATGCCGGTATACCCAAATTAGCCAGTGATGTCGGCAACAATCAGTCATGTGGCGTTAAGTAAACAGGGAAGACGCGAAGAGCACTTTTGTTCTCGTCTGGTCTGATGGACCCCATTGCTCTTGCCCTCTGAAAGAGATTCCTGCGTCGCAATGTTTCTTATCTGGTGAGCCACTGGCTTGCGTGGATTGAGTCACATCGGCCCTGCTTTGCGCGAGGTCGGTCGTCTCTTGCACCTCGACTGTACTAATACGCGCAGAGTGATGGTAATAGCATCATCATCTGCGTCATCATCGCTCCGATGGAGTAAGCCGAGTGATTATTGGCTCTCAGTCGTGTTCCGAGACAGGATGGTCTCTCACAACCAGCTTTACGTCCCACAGGGTACTCTCCACTTCTGAATTTTCTATTCCCGAGTAAGTTACACCTGTGTAGTCCTCATGACCCACGCAATGATGGACTCGCATCAAGAAATTAAACAGGAGGTGACACCACGAGACCGCGATTTGTCCATGCTCACGCTCGAAGATACGTTCGCGTTCCTCGACTCCGCCGATCTGAAATGCGACACGCAAGCCGATTGTACGAGTTCGTTTGCGCCGTTACCCATCTCAGACTGCCGAGATTTCTCCGACGGTGCCACGACAGTCCAGGTGGAAGACAGTGGCGACCTGCCTGGTCAGCCAAGACGACGCAGGAAGATCGTTCGTGCGGTGGATAGACCCAAGGTCTCGTTCAAGCGACCGCGAAAGCAAAATCGAATCGAGATCCTGAAGCTTCACAAACACGTGGAAGAGCTAGAGTCGCAGCTTTTGGAGCTAAAGCAGCGCAAGCAGGAACAGCAGGCGCAGGAGCTCACGGCAGTCCATGAATCCATGACTGCGTGTGGTGCCAAGGCGTGCCCAAAAGTGGCGGGGACTTGGCTGGGCCATGCGGCAGTGCAATACAGTGAGCGCCAGAGCTCCGAGACCCTGAATCGCAAGCTGAAAGCTTGTTTGGATAGCCAGGTCCAACTGAGTAAGACGCTGACGACGTTTTTCCAGAAAGAGTCGTCGGTCGAGGTAATGAATGACTCATGAAAATGTCCGTGTGACCTGGATGAGATGATCAATTAACGTGCACGTTTTGTATGGTTGCATCAGGATTTGCTGGTGGGGAGTGAGCCAGCGACACTTGAGTGCACAGAGCCAGAAGTCAGTTTTTGCTCGCCACCAATGAGCTCGGCATCGTACAGGAGAACGGAGAAGCTCTATGGCGAGACTGACAACGTTGTCGACGAAATCAAGGCGGACAACGACGTCAGCACTGTGTTCTCCACGAGCTACACGAAACCCGATGTCGTGCTTGGTCCTGTCTACGAACTCAAGTCCAACACGCCAGTCCCAGAGAGTGACTTTCACTCACTTAGCGAGTTCTTTTGGGCTAATCTGACCAACAGTGGCCACAATACCAACGTTGGTGCAGCTGGCGCAGCACTCTATGGCGCTGATCCTGTGAAAAGCGAGACAGACACAACCGAGGTAAGTTCGTTGATGGCTTTTTCTTCGTTCAAAATGGCGCTATTTGTGATGCGTTTTATCATACTAATAACTGATGGTTTGTCCTGTATGTGCAGCCGGTTCCTACCCCGAGTAACGCCCATGATATAAGCTATACGTTCAAGCTCCCAACTCGACTGGGCGACGTCAAAGTGAACGGTGTGACATCAGTTCGCAAGTTTGACGACCCAGATCGTGTCGTATTTACATATACGTCCAAGATCAAGGTGTCAGGAACCGAACTCGTGTTTCGCGAAAATGGCTGGCTGGTGCTGAGTCCCGGCAACTCGTCGCAGCATGTGTACGTTGCGAGGAAGAAGACCGCAGCAAACAAGCTGGCATTGTTCCAGACACTGTACCGACTGCATATCGAGACGCGGGCTTCTGTAGGGGATCCTGGTACGGCTGCAGACCAGAAGTACTTGGAAGAGCTTGTCATGGACGCATTGAGCAACAAAATGCGAGTTCACCAGCACCACTTGCAGAACCTGGTTCTGAAAGGCATGATGCATGGATAGTTTATCATATCATGTTGCAACAGTATATTTAGAGTCAATATTTGGATCAGTGTCTGGTTTCTAGTGCATTGGGCAATGCTGTTGAGCTGGTGCTCTAATGCAGTGCCTCTCTTTATCTCTGTCGTTCTCTGCATCTTAAGAGTGCATCTAGTCAATTGTAGTGCAGACATATTTGAATGAGTCGCTTGACCCCACAAGATTTGTTGCGGGTACGACATGGGTGAAATCGTCGACGAAACTTGTTGTTCCTGTCGCAACGAATAAAAGATGGGGTTGACTACTGAGAGAGAAGACTGTGTGCCGCTCACCTCGATTGCAGCAATCAGCGACGATTACGGCTTCGTTGAACTTCAAGTCGCCTTTCGACGCTTTCATATTCACCCACGCCATTGGTAAACTCACGAAGAACAAAGCGTGTTCATTATGTGAGCCTACGTGGGTTACATCTCACCAGCATCAACTTGAATTCGTCCTCTCCCAAACAACCACCAATCACGTAGGTACCACGTCAAGGAATGATCGTCGTTCTCGGCTTGCTTGCTGGTCAACCAGCGAAACAAGATCACCTTGAGATATCAGAGACACAGATCTTGAGCATGCACAGTTGAAGTCAATGGTGTAATACAAGGCGCAGAGAGCTTCAGCAAACCACAATTACACCAGAGAACATCTCATGCGCACACAAATCGTAGTTCGTTCGCCGATTATACAGAGCCATTTGTGATGGAAATTGTTGTGCCAATTAAATAATGGCCGTTCAAATTGCCGTAATTTCTCGGTGGATAATGCAAAAACGCAGGATAATGCAGGTTGCTGAAACTCTCAATATGATTAAATAAGTCCTTCGTTCTCAGAGCATACCCAGTACCGTTTGTACTTGCTGCTGACGCTCACGGATCTTGTTGCTCATTGCTTCTACAACGCAATGTTCAAGATTATCAGCAGAGAGTCTCTGATCCGTCGACGACGCCATTTTCTCGTTTGCCGAAGAGCTAGTTGTCTCAATGGAGAGGCGATGCAGAGTGTTGAGCAGTGTCGCCTTGCCGTTGCTTTTCGGTGAGTCTGGAGCATCCTCATTCACACTACTGTGGTCACTGGCCACGAGCCAACTGTGTTGATGAACTACCAAGTCGCTTCCAGGAACACGCACCGTAGAAGCAACAGTAAACACTGTGCGGTGGGGTGTGTCAAACTTGCGCGCAAAGGCCACAGCCTGTACGTCGAAGGTGCCATTTTGCGTCTGGAGTGTCAGTGTGTAATCTTCTTTGTGAACGAAGTCGTTTGGCGCGTCGCTCTACGAAAGAAATTAAAAAAGGGAAACGTGAGCATGCATGACCAAAACGTAAGAGTTGCAACTAGAGCAGCACACGTACCTCGACTGGCGCAGGCTGCGCCTCAATGCTGCTCTCACCGTTTCTGGCTGTGGTTGTTACGTAACTCCAGAGGAATTCCCCGAGCATGTAGAAATCACTTCCGAGCACTGGAGTACTCGATTTTAGTTCAAATACTTTGCCGAGTGCGGCGTCGTGCATCGAGTGCTCCGTCACGAACGCAGCATTGGTGTCGCTGGAGGCTTGGATTTCTGTCAGGATGCTGTCTGTGTCGTAATAAAGCCTCACCATGTCGGCTGCCACGTCCTCGGCTTCGCTCGGTAGGCATTTTGCACCGGATGCTGCGCTAGGAAGGGAGCTTGAGTCTTGCATCACCATCAAATCCTACACGTGAGAATCCGAACGCAAAATGTACATCAGTATCAATCAAAGCATATCAGGCACTTGGGGTGCAGATGTGGTCGCTACCTCAGATGTAGACTCGTTCTGGAAAAGAGTGCCGAGTGTCGTGTTGGCCTGAGCTAGTTTCGACAACGACGCTTTCAGTTTTTGGTTCAGTGCTTTCGACTTTTGCAGCTTCTTGTACTCAACAGCTGTCTTAGTGAACCACTTGGACTTGGACTTGAGCAGTCTCCCACTCTTCGCGTCTGCAAGCGCTTGAGCATACCGCTGATGGCTCCGCTCCTGCAGTTCCGCCAGTTGCTGCTGGAGAACGTCGATTTGGGCTCGCAGCTCTTCGATCTTGGCTTTATTGAGCTTCCGCGGTGGCTTCACGGTCGGCACGCCATTTGGTCGGCCATTGTTTTTGAGTTTCCGCTTGCGTGATTGGCGAGGACGAGCACCTTGCGATTTCGACGTGCGAGGCTGAGCAACTGGTGGGCTTGCCTCCAACTTGATAATATGGTCGTGGTCTTGTAGCTTTTCACTGTAGTCGCTAATATCGTAGGCACGAGCCTGCAGTGCCAACACGGTATCAGGTGCCAGTGGCGAGAGTTCGTTCAGGTTGAATTTGAAGTCAAACGTGTCGCCAAACACAAACGAGTCGTCCTCGAACGCGAACATCTGAGCCTCAGCGGTGGCGTGCTGGTGAACAAAGCTCATGGTCGTGGGAGTTGCGTGTTGCTGGGGCTACTCCAATGCACACAAACCAGCGCAAATGGTAGAATGAGCAGTGTCTGGACCAACCAGGTCAACACAATCAGTCGGTGTGGCGTATCCGGCGCGATTGCGCGCATGAGGACCATAATCACGACGCCACACAAAGTGCACTGTATATTGACATTGACCATCTTGGTGAAGGCGTATACGTTATTTTTCACTCTGCACCTAGAACCTCGGTATGCACGTATACTAATATCATATTGCAGACACGGGTAATAGTGTATCACGATCATAAGCCGAGCATGTACTCGATGTTGGCGCATGTTACTGCTCTCACCATCACTCTTTGCCCGTAATCGGCGCGTATGAGCGCGAAGGGGACCCAACGTTGGGCTGTCGCACCGCATGTCATTATCCAATACTGTTGGTTTAGTACAGAAGCACAATTTGCGCGTTTCACACAGGATACTCATTCAAACTGGCGTCTCCGCCACAAACGACAGACATTTCGTCGTGTGCTCACAGCGTTTGCCCTTTTAAATCTTCTTCCTCTGGAGCAAAGTGGAAAGGTTCAAAAGCCTGAACCCAAGAATTCACCACTTCGGGAACACGCAATGGGTTGTAGGTCCACCGCGCTGCTGCTTTTTTTCAGCCACTCGTTTGAGGTGAGATCACAGACTTTTGGCAACTTATTGGAGCTTGTGTACGGCGGACTAAGGGACAATCCGGTTCTAGCCTTCTGGTGGAAGCAGAAAATAAAAGGTCCTATAAAAGTTGGTACACAGAGTGAGAATGAGGCTGGGCTCTCCTATCTTGGAGCCACCAGGTCCCATCCCACTTAAAACCATCATCCTGCCCAGCAAATCGTACGTATACAATTGCGTTGACGCCAATCGGCGGACTGACGTGCAGGCTGTAGGCTGCTGCCATTGGTGCTATGATTTCATCGAACCAGGAGGAGGCTTACGGAGCTTCTGGTGCGGATTGCGTAGCAAAGCTGGGCTTGCTCGATTCGGTGTGATTCAATTGGTCGAGTCGGGTCGATGATTGTTCGCATGCGGGGTTGGGCATTACTTTTCTTCCAGAAACAGACAGTCTCTCCCATGGCAACTGCGATCAGCTGTGGGGTCAATTGGATCACGATCTAACAATGCAACGCGCGTGAGATATTCGAGTTGACAGCGACAGATGATTGCATGCGGTCCAACTGTGTCGTGAATCACAATGTCACGGCGGAACGCTGCTCGAGTTCTGAAGACCAGCATCTTTTTCTTTATTAGGTGAGGTATATTTAGGTTCATCGTCGTGACCTACAATACCCATTCTCCTACCTAATCTTCATTACGAATTCCATATAGAAGGGTAAATGTGTCTACAGCGCGGATTGCAATAGATCACTTCTGAATGCTAAATAATCTCTGACCAGGATGGCATGTTCTCTTGGTCCTATGTGAGGCTGCCTTGTGTTGTCCAATGACCTTGGGTCTTCCAAACTTTGCACAAGCCAATGCATGACGTCGTTGTCAAGATCCTGGGTGAGATTGCTGAAAGCAGCTCTTTGAGTTGGGAAGTGAACCTGCGTTGAGATTCTGGTGTCCATGGCTAGGTTGGCAGCTGAGTCCGCCATCTTGTTGAAGGCACGGTAGTGATGGTACCATCCTCGGATGTCGATGCAATCCGCGAGTCGTCGACTTGTCTGGTATAAACGTGCCAATCGGTGCTGTCGAGGGGACCAATGCATTCGCTGTTGGGAGATAATCAGTGCACTGTCTCCAATCACGTACAACGGTTCGAAGTGACTGCGTTGGGCTTCTCGGAGTCCGTGTATGAGACCCCAGTACTCGGCAAAGTTGTTGGTCGTGTCCTTCCTGCTATTGGCCGTGCTGGCGGCCCAAATTAAACTGGCTGTGTGCGAGTCCTTATGGACACGCACGATAATGGATCCAGTCCCTCCTGGTCCTGGATTGCCACCATCGAAAAACAACAGGTAAATGCCGCGAGTATCATTTGGAGTCAAGGGGATGGCGTTGGTTTGTGAAGACCAGCATCTGCTTGCTTTGGCCTCGAAGTGCAACGAGCTCTACAAGCTGACCCAAGTAAAGACTGGTGTTGGCCAGAGCTGTGCATGAGTTGAGGACGCAGTGCAGTCGTCTGTCGATGAAGAGACCATTTGTGGTGAAGTTGGTAGCATGATGTCAATGTGATACATTTTGGCAGTCATCCTGTTGAATATACAATATAAAAAAGTCTCGACACTGTTATATCATCCGGATTGCAGTGTGCTCTTTCATGTGATTGGCTAAAAACACGCGTTTTCTGCTCGCTGATCTTTTCCGACGGCGAAATAGATAAGGAGCACTCACTCATTCGACCATTTTTTGTCGTGAGGCATGAGCTTCCTGGCGCAGATCGAGGACAACGAGCACGCGCAGACGCTCGCGGCGACGCTCGCGTTCCTGGACGAGGCTCTCAGCGGGGCTCTCGATGGCGACGCCGTCAGCAGTGGTGGCGACGCGAGTGTGTGTACGCAGAGCTCCCTCGACGACAATTTGGAATGGAGTGACGAGAGTCTGCACCTTGTTCCTCTAGCGCCAGTACCTCAACAACGATGCTCTCCAGCGTCAAAGCCACGTGCGATGAAACGCACGCGAGTGGAGACCAGGATGAAGATTCAGCAGCTGCAGGAGCAGGTGGAGGAGCTCCAAGTGCGGTTGCAGCAGCTTCGAGCGCGGCTACCACTGTCCAAGCCAACGCTCCAAGCCGCAGCAGAAGAGGGTACGCTTATAGTCTCGGTGCAGCCTCAGCGCAAGAAACTACGCACTTTCCAAGTGTCATCGGCTTCGTCAACTTGGTTGGATCAGGTGGTCGACCAGTTCAATAAGCTCCAAAAAGCGCAAGCGCTGAACCGAAAACTCAAAGAAGCAGCCAGGAAGCAGGTCGCGGTTTGCAAGTCGCTGACAACCCAGCTTCAGAAAAAAGCACCACTTGAGGTATGTATCATGCGATTCTTTTTTGCCAAAGTACAAGTTTTGACTGTGATGACTACAAACACGTAGGATTTTGACTTTGTCGTGAAGCTGGAGACAGAAAGCGCTTTAAGCAGCCAGAAACCGACCTATCCTGCAGTCACACCCCTCGAAACCGAAGCTGCGACGCGATACAATCAGCTGCAGATGTTGTACTTGCAGACAGACACCCGGTGTTATGAGATCGCGTCCTCGAACGACATTGACTCGGCGTTCAGCGGCAGCCACACGCGGCAGGATCCAAATCTGGGACCTGTGTTTGAATTCAAGGTGAGCACGCCGGTGGCATTTCATTTCCAGGATATCGGGCGGATGTTGTGGCGCCAAATCGTGACGCATAAGGAAGGCGCGTCTGCCGGTGGTTGTGCGGAAATTCCATACCTGCGAGAAATGTTTCCAACCACCAGCGTGCAAGAACGCCAAATGTCCATGAAGTTGTACACTCCGATCGTCGGTGAGGTGGAGGTGAAAGGCGTCAACACGTGGTGCAAGTTTGACGAACCGCATCGTATCGTGTTCACGCACACGAGTGCGATTCGTGTGGTCGGCAGCGACTTGCGCTTTTTTGAGAGCGCATGGGTCATTTTGACAAAGACTTCGTCATCGTCCTCAGCAATAGCAACAGAGCCAACCATAGTGCAGACGTATACTCGCATCCACGTGGATCCGTCGCCGCCAGTTACCTCCAGCTTAGAAGAAAACTCGCACTGTGACATTCCTCAGGCGAGCACGGCGGATCGCGACCATCTGCAAGAGTTTGTGCGCAAGTCGCTGTGCAATCGAACGCGCGCGCATCAGCACCAGATCCAGACCTTTCTACTCGCAGACGGAAGCGATTGCGTCAATATCGTGCGTCTCCCAAAGTCGTGTCCGTTTGCAGCTCTGCGTGCTCATTGACAATCCAAAGTACACTTCACTTTAGTCGATGCTTGTCACGAGTGCACAGGTCAAGTCACAGCCTCGAGCTCAACAACTTGGGCTCCGAAGATGCCAGCTTCGAGAAGAATGCACGAGTTTCCTGGAGCTCCTGGATGGCAACGTATCCCCTTTGAACCATTCTGCAGGCAATGAATCTTCCAGAAAATAAACACGGCCTTATCGGGCAAAAGTGGAATTGCTCTGGAGATCTGACTAATCGCCGAGGATGGTGATTGAATGGTTGGATGATTGCCTCTCGCTGATGAAGCAATCTGTTCGGCTGCCGTACCTTCTGCCACTTTAGCAACTTCTCTAAATACATATTTGCATCGATTTTGGTTCTTGTAAATTTAAACTGTTGTGGCAATGTTATCTGTCTCAACCCCTCATAAATGGATTTATTGTCACGAACTGGCTTCCTACCGTTTCGCGGTTGCAGAATGTTGGTCGCTTTTGAACATCATCATGGCAAAAGCGCTCCGATTACGCTGTTGATGCTCGAGCAGGAGCGCGTGGGAGTGAACTGCACCGCGTGAAGTTGCGTCCATTTCCTCACTTAACGCCCTTTGCCCCCGTCCATATCCTTTCTCTGCGTAACAGCGTCGGCGCCATACTCCAGCAATTATGACGACGGTGATGGAGAAGCCTCCCGTGAGCTTCTTGGAGCTGCTCGATGAGGACATTTCGCTGGAGGAGACGCTCGCGTTCATCGAGGACTCGTTCGAGATTGGCGTTAACGGCGGCAATGCTGCAGACGATGACGACGACGAGACGAGTGGCATGTCCAGCGACCATTCGTCATCCGCAATGACGGACACCGACAGCGGACGACGCAGCAGCGGCGTGCGACGACTCTTCTCGTTCTCGAAGGCTTCGGAATCGCCTTCCTCACCCGCGCAGTCCGAGTCCAGTGACTCGATGCCAGTCAAACCAGCGCGTGCGGCCATGCGCAATGCGCAGAAGACGACCTCAAAGCGACCGCGCAAGCAGACCAAGACGGAGATCCTCAAGCTGCGCGAACAGGTCGAGGAGCTCCAAGCGCGGTTCACGCAACTACAGAAACTCGGCGACAGCAATACGGGCAAACAGCAAGCTGATTCACATGCGATTCCAAAGCCGTCACCAACGCTTCGTGCTGCTGCGACACTGGCTGCACGCGTCGCAACGGAGCAGCCACCGACCAAGAAACCGCGTACGTCGCACGTCGTGGCGTCCATTTGGCTCGACCACGCTGTAGAACAGTACAAAGAGCTCCAGAAATCCGAGTCACTGAACCGACGACTGAAGACCGCGCTGCTCAAGCAAGTGAAACTGAGCAAGACGCTGTCGACGCTCTTCCAGAAGAAAGCATCGCTCCAGGGGTACGATTTCCTGGCCGAAATGAAAGCGAACAACGAGATCTCGCAAGGCAACAAGCACGTGGTGCCAACGCTGCGACAGGGAGCCGAACAGACCGAACTGCAACGCACGATGGAGAGAATGTACCTTGAGACCGATGCCGTGTGCAAGGAGATCTGTGGGTCGAACGGCATCGACTCGGTGTTTAGCACGAGCCAGACGAAGTACGACGTCGTGTTTGGGCCGATGATCGAACTCAAGACCAACACGCCCGTGACGTGTGGCTTTAAGGAGCTGGGAGCTTTGTTCTGGCGCCGACTGTCAGCAAGTGGCATGGATGGGAAAGGAAGCGCAGTTAACCGCGGTCGTCAGCACGAATGGTATGGAATGGATAAGCCCGACAGAAACTGCAATGCGGGAGGCCTGCAAAAATGCATCGAGCACCCTATCGCGGAAGAGGCTCTGCAGAAGGATGTTCAGGAGATGCTGCTGAATGTGACGCTGCACAGCCCAGTTGTCGGAGACATCGATGTGAATGGCACGACTGCGATCGCCAAGTTTGAGAACGATCACCGCATGGTATTCGTGTACAACTCGACGATCGGTGTGCCTGGGTTCGATCTACCTTTCCGTGAGTACGGGTGGATGGTCGTCACGGACACGATGCCTGGCACAGAAACCGAAGAGACTGGAGCTCCGGTACGAGCGCCAGGGACACCGGTATCTCGGTCTTGTGCGTTCCAGACGTTCTATCGGCTTCACGCAGACACGCAGCAAGAGGGTAATGCTCCGAGTGGAGGCGAAGACGCCTCGTTGACGGCCGAAGAGCGAAAGTACTACCAGGATTTCGTGATGAAATCGCTGAGCAACAAGATGCGCGCACATCAGCACCAGATCCAGAACCTGCTGCTCATCGAGATGGAGACGATTTCGGCAGGCAAGTTGCCGAAATATTGCCCATTCGCTTCGAATAAAGAGGACACGGACAACAAATGTGAAGGCCCGATAGCCATGTTCGGTCAGCACACACCAAAGAAATAATTATGAAGTCTATGCATCACCTTTATTGCTACTGTCTGTTGTTGTTGTCTCATACATACACGCAAATCGATATTTATATTGCCAAGGATTGCTCTAGCAGAACGTTTTCTAAAATTTGGTGGCTCGTTCTGAGGTTCGCTGTTGTTGCATGGAGCACAAACTCTGTCAACGCACTAAGTTGAGCCCCATCCTCATCGTCGGCATATCCTTCGGCAACGCCATTGCTCATGGCACCACCAAGGCGTGATCCGGATGCAAACGTTGGCGTAATGTTGAAGCACGTCTGCATAACCGTGATGCCTTTGGCCGCGAGACTGCTCGACTGAGGTCGTCGCAGCAGGATGTAGCCTTTCTCGAAGAACCCATCGCCGTCGTGGATCACTGACAATGGCGAGTTGCAGAAAGCAACAGCGTCGAGCCGCGCCTGCCAAACGATCACGATACGGTCGGCATCGTGGTACTGCCGCAGCACTTGCTTGACTCGGTATTCTGCACTGGTGCCACTCGCATCGTGGACTTCCAAGCTAAAGTTCTGTAAGGCCATCATGCATAATCAAATCGGTCAGCTCGCATATTGAAAAACTACCAAGGCATTTTGAGATTTTCATGCGGCGAAACGGAGTTGATTATACCTTGAGATACGACGAGATCGTTGGAAGAAACACTTTGGGCGTCTGCTCGGTGTAGTAGCGATTTGGATTCGTTTCTTTGCCAAACACGAAATGGTGCCACACGGCCTCGTTCGTAGCCTCCAGGTCGAAAGGCAGCAACTTGGTCGCTGCAATCTCCAAGTGCAAACCACTGCCGTTGGGACTATCAGCATTGACACGATCGCGTCGCATGCGTGCGTCCGTGTAAGTGGTTTCAATGCGCGCGAGACCATTTGCGGCAAACACAGTGTCGATCTCCTCGTAGCATCGCTGGACGCCAGCAAGCAAGACGTCAAAGCCGACAGCGTCCGATGGATCCGGGACACGTCCAGTAACCTGCGCATGATGGCCAGACTCGGGTCGGTAGTGCGTTTCATCGAGGCATTTTTCGATCTCCTAATCCGAGGTCATAAAAAACGGTCAGCACAGATGCATACCAATAGTAGCAGCAGAGCAACCGCATCGTGCTCAGAAAGTGTACCTGGGTCGCTCTATTCGATGGTCTTTGAAAGAAATTCCCGAGACTTTTCGCGATCTTGAGTTGATTCGCGAGCGCGAGCTTCAGGCGAATGTTCTCACGCTCTGCTTTCTCTCGTAGAGTCCGCTGACGATTCGCCATCTCATGCCACACGCGCGACATTGTATCGTTCCTTTGATGCGATCCATGCCGTCCCTGGATGTGTTGAACAACGCTTCTGTAATGCAAATGCTGACGCTCTGGATGGAGATGGCAGCACGACGCCACATCTGCACAAAGGCTGCAATTTACGTTAACCTCGCTCCTGTTGTTGTTCTTGCTCGTCAGTTGCAGAGCACGCAGCGTGAGCTCCAGCTCCACCACCTTGCTCTTCAAAAAGATGAGCTCTTGCTTGCGTTCATTGCGCGCTTTGTTCGGATCGTGTTTCCGTACTGGTTTGCATCCTCTGCTGTTTGCATTACCCCCACTGCTGGTCGCTGTTTTCGTGCGCTTTGCGGCTCGTTCCGCTGATTCTTTGCTTTCATTGTGGGTGTGATTCCCCATGTCCATTCTGCCATTGGCAAACGGATCTGGGTTTGGACCTCCCAGCGCCATGCTATCATCATAACGCGTTTCCAGCGAACGATCGAGGTCCAGCGCGATCTCTCCGTCATAAACGGTGGCAGCGGGCGTCGAGGCATCAAGTGGCTCGAGCCAGTCGTTGTCAAGCGTGACATGCAGCTCGGGGAGGTCGACAGCGTCGGCCACATCAACTTGCAGAGCCCCACTCTCCTCCGCAATCTGGCGTAGCTGTTGCTGATCGAGAAGTGCAGCGTCAGCCACATGTGACACTGGGGATGGCTCCAACGCGCCGTCAAAGTCGTCCGCGAACGCGAGCGCCGCGCGGAACGCGGGGTCGTCATCGAGGAACTGTGCCATTTTTACACTGCCTACTTGCCAAAAACAACACGCACTGGACGACAAAACCCTTTCATATATCCATCTTAATAATTGACTCAACACCTTATCACGTTACATCCAGTAGTTTGATTCAATACTGGAAATGTTTGTAAACCTCTTAAAACGTATATAGCACGAGCCACATTGTCGATTATGAGAGAGGCAATCTAGTCACATCATGAGCTTCCTCGTGCGAGACGAAGACCCGCAGTCGACGCTCGCGGCCGCGCTCGCGCTCATCGACGCGTGCGACTGCACCATCACCAGCTGCAGTAGTAGCAGCAGCTTCCTCAGCACGGCGCCTTGTTCCCCAGACGACCACAGCGCTGATGTTCAAACCACGGGAGTCTTGACAGGCAACACGCACTCAAGGCACCATCCTCGCGTGCGGAGACAAGACGCAGAAATCAAAAGGCTCCGCCACGAATTGAAGGAACTTGAGCGCACTCGCAGTCAATTACACACAGAAAAGGAGAGACGCGCACAACAGACGGCCGATTGGCTGGAGACTGCGCGCGCGCAGACCCAAGCGCGGCGTACTTCTGAAGCGCTCAACGCGCAGCTAAAAGACGCAGTTGTGAGACATTACGTGCTGCAGCAAGCGCTCGAGCGTGTGGTGCAGGAGAGAGTGTTGCCAAATGTACGAGAAAGAAGCACTTGTGGACCGCGTTTATTATTTCAACGTGGGACTCTAACCAATGCTTGTACGTTGTTTTCTTAGGGCTTCCACTTGCTCTCCGATCTCCAAAAGCGGCTACTACTTCGAAGCAATAATGACTGTGCTGCTTTGGATTACTCTCAAGAGCACGGAACCATGACCGAGCTGAGAGTGGGGGCCGACAAGCTGCATGCGCTTGTCGACGTCGTCTTTGGGAGTTTTCTGGCGGATGTACAACGAATCGATGCAGGCGTGTCGTGCACCTCGAAAATGAAGCAGGATCCAATGTTTGGCGCCTTTCTGGAGCGACGAGCCGAGGCGTTTGTCAACCTCCCGTTCGCTGAGGTTGAGCAGACGCTATGGCAGGTCATGACAGCCGTGTATCCATCTGCCGCACCGCTCCATTTTTACGTGAAGGTGCGATCAGTTTGGATGCTTTATTCTCATGGTATCCCATCAATTGCTTTTCTTTAACCACACGATTGTTATTGTTCGTCCATTTTCGTAGAACCACGAAACCACAAGCTCGAGCTGTGAAACAAGCTTCATGATCATCTTCGAGGGTCCTTCTGGGCCAGTGGAAATGCACGGGTTGTCGTATAAACGCAGAGTTGAAGAGGCAGATCGCATTGTGCACGTCTGCTCGTCCGTTGTGTTTGCGCCAGCGAGCAATCAGGTGTTTCGCGAGCGAGTATGGGTGGTGGTTACGCCTGACGTCGAGGGTCAAGGGAAAAACGCTGCCGTGTTCCGCACGTGCCACCAAGTCTTCAGCGACTACCAACGTGGAGAAAGAAGGAAGTCCAGTCTTTTGCAACAGCCTCACGAAACAGATGGCGATTTCAAAGAGCTCGTGCTGCATATACTGAGCACGCGACCGCGAGCAGCGCACCAGTGGATCCACAAGATGGTTCGGGAGTGTGCAGGAGCTCGACTGCAGTAAGCTTCTCATGCCACCAAGTTCACAAAGCTGACACTCGGAGTATGTTTTTCAAAAGTTGATGGAACTATTGAGGTTTGGAAAGCGTATATGGAAAGCATTGATGGAGATCGTGTTGCCCCGGCAACGCAATAAATGGGGTGACGCTGGACTTTTATGATTTTTGGGCTGTTGAAAATGGTTGTTGGATGATTTGGATCCGTACGATAGATAGATTGCGTATTCACGAAGTGAAACACGAAGAAAGTCTCACCTCATCGCAGAACTTTCTCATTTTCTCACCACGTTCTTGTGGTTTCTCATCATGAGCAGCGTGCGCAATCACACTCACTCTCTGGTCATTTCCGGAGAAGCGAGAATGAAGCATGGGCTTCGTGCTGCTTGAGGACGACCAGCAGTGCACGCTAGAGGCCGTGCTCGCGTTCCTGGACGAGGACGAGGAGCTTCACCACGGCACCAGCAGCGACAGCAACAGCGACGACCCGCCAACGAGCCCTGAGTGTGAAGCGGTGACAAGTGATACTTCAACGTCAATAGGATGCATCCAAGCCCCACAGCGACCAGAGTTGTCGATGGAGATAAAGCCCAGCAGAGCCACGCGAGATGAAACCGAACGGACAAACCAGAAAAACAAAGTTACAGCTCAACGGCGACAAGTTGCGAGTATTCTGCTGCGCAGTGAGGTACACGAGCTCGAGAAAGTACTCAGAAGATTGCAGCACACGCACGCGGCGAGGAAATGGAATAACAATTGGTACCGCGTCGCGTTGGCTCAAGCACAAGAGCGCTATAAATCGGAGGCTCTGAATCGCAAACTGAAAAATGCGATCGCGAAACGGTTATTGGCACATGAATTGTTTCAGGAAGCATTTTCGACAAGCGCCACCTCGAAGGTACACTACAAGTACAAGAGCTGTTGTTGTGTTCTTACGGAGACGATGGATGCATGCATCACTGACATTGCTGTGTTTCTTTGATGGTATTTATGCACTCAGGACATGGAATTGCTATCAGACGATCAGAGACTGCGACTTTCGTACTACAGAAGCGCTGTAACTACGAAGGAAGACGCGGTGCATACCGCAGAGTTGCAGGCACTCGTGCCAAAGTTGTATGCGCTCTGCGATGTAGTTCTGGATCGCGCGGAGCTGGCGTGTGGTAGTGAGAGAAAGACCAGTTGGGCTGCTAAAGTGAAGCACGATCCCCTGTCCGGTCCGTTCATGGAACTCAAACTGCAAACGCGGCTGCTAGAGCTCGCATTCCACGATTTCTCGGACGCGATCTGGGAAAGCATGATCAATGAGTGCGCAATCGGCCAACCGTTGAAGCTGCGGGTGAAGGTGTGTTCGTTTGTTTTCAGTAGTTTTATCCAAAGTAAACGCTCGTGCACTCACAAATTCGTACTTTTCATCAAAGTCGCGGAGCATCACGAACGCCAGCTACCAGAAAACTTACACACTTGAAGTCGATAGCCCTTTTGGCCCAGTCAACTTGAACGGCGTGTCGTTTGCTCGCCGATTCGTCGAGCCACAGCGGATCGTGCACGTCTGCTCGTCGATCCTGACTTTGCCAACCGATGGCCAGAAGTTTCGTGAACGCGGCTGGATCGCTGCCTCACCAAATGTGAACCGTGAACATGGAACGATCGTGCGCTTTTGCTACCAGATTTTCAGTGGCTCTAGTGGGAGCGACTCGTTTTTGCTCGGGCGAGATCCCCAGACAACCACGTGCCCAAACGTCGTCTTGAAAGCGCTCAGTGACCGACCACGGATCCCTCTCCAGCAGATCCAGAAGATGATGCGCGATCTATCAGTCTCCTAATGGTCCGTCATAGGACAACACGACAAGACTTGGCCAATCTATAAACCGTCCGGGAAATCGTCGCTACTAAGATGGTAGTGCCGAAAAAAAAGCACAAGCGAGTTCATTGAAACTCGGCCTCGCATTTGCTGCAACGACGCAGTGGCGCGAGGCACCAGCCCTTGCTGCCTATTGCCGTCACCAAGTTCTCCCAGAAATGAAGAGTTAAAAGCGCAATGACAAGTGGAATGAGGTAGATACAATGAACCAGAAAACGACAGGTTTGCTGAGAGACTCGATAAAATAGGAGGCGCGTTGTGTCAACTAAGCTTGAGCGATAGCATTACCCATGAAAAGAAAGCGACTTGCCTCTACCGCACTGTTATCCAGCAGATACCTCAAGAAGGTGAACTGAGAGGCACAAGGATTTTGTCAGAGCGCTTGGCATTTTTGTTCTCCATTCGCACTCGATGCACCTCGGAACCTGTGATTCATGTAATCAGACACCGGACAGTACAGTACCAGTGTCTCACCGAGTCATTTTAGTCACAAAGAAATTTCCGGTAACATTCCCATTGGGTCTGCAGAGATGTGTCCAAAATCGGATTTAGAATAATGTAAAAGTAGTTCCATGTAGCGGAATTAATAAAATATTCGTGTTTAAATGTATCAGACTGTGAAGAAGGGGTGAGGATTTACGAGCCTCCATTTTGGCATCATCAATTGTTGATGGTCCACCTCGCATATCACCGATGGCTTCAGCCACTTTGACGGACGCTCATTTTGCCTGTAGTCCTCATTGCAGTTCTTTCCAGGCACATTCAACACATTCACTCACGCCCTGTAGCCACTGTCGCTGGGAGATGGACAGCTCGATACACACGCCCATGCTGTGGGAGCCCGACGACCCGGACGTCGCGACGCTGGACGAGGTGCTCGCGTTTCTCGACTCGTGCAGCGATCCGTCCTCGTCGGGCGACCAGAATTCCAATAACGACGACACTGGGTCCGATGCGACGACTGCTGCCGGTGACTCTGACACACAAAGATCTGCAAAGGATGATGATGCAGAGCAGCAGGATCAGAAAACGTGCAACTGCAGGAAGAGGAGGAAGACCAAGGAGGACGGCGAGAAACTCAAGCGGCCTCCGCGTCAACGCACCAACCGCAAACGGCTGCGTCCCGAGATCTTGCAACTACGCCAGCTGATCGTGGATCTCGAAGCGCGGCTCACTTGCCTGCAGAGGGTTCGCGAGCGTGGCGGTGTGCAGCCTGTCTCAGTGTCGACGATGATGCGCAATGAGGCACTTGGACAACCAGACGCAACAGCGAACGCGTATGAGAATGCTGTTGAGGAGTACAGACAGCTGCGGCGTGCGCAGCAGCAGAACCTTGATTTGCGGCAGGCGCTGGTGGAGCAAGCAACCGCGCACGAAGAGCTCCAACGGCTGTTTGCACAAAACTTGACCCCCGAGGTGCGCGCCAATTCTGTCGGTAACTGTGGTTGTACGGGTCCTAATACTGACGTGATTCTCTGTGTACGTTTGCTCAGGATTTACACTTTCTCTGCGGGATACAATCCGAAGATGGAGTGCAAGCCGGAATGCTGGGAGGCGAGCGCGTTTACATGTACCTGGAGATACATTTGCTCGCCTCGAAGGTTATTCTGCTCCTCTTTTGGGCAATCTCCAAGGCTGCAGCGACTGGAGGAACGAGCTCCGTTTGGCGCAGCATCACAAAGCAACGTGGCTCACAAAGTCCCGCTTGTGGGTCAGCTCTCGGTCGTGGGGAGTACGTGGAATCCAGTCTCTGCGAGTCTGACAGTTTTGACAGTGATAAGCTCCTTCCTGTTTGCGTGTTTTAGACAGAGAAAGCGAAATTGAGCGAAGGTTAGCTCAGCGAAATCTAAATGAATGCATTTTAAACTGTAAATTTGTACGACACTGCACAGTGCGCATTGGTTCGGATAAACAAGGACAAAGACGTCTACATTTGACAACTGACGGATTTATGCATATATGGACGCTTACATGGGTCACTCTCATCGCTCGTACTTTTGGAGAACGCTCGTAGCGAACACCAAGTCAGCATGCGCTTTTCCGAAGAAACCAAAACAGTCCACCGAGTAGAGATGCAATAGACAGCAGCCTCCATGTGGATTGCAGTCGTGCCATCGGTGTCAAGACACCTAAAGTCGCGCGTTGACGGGTAAATAATCAACGCTAAGACATGTAGTACCCTGGAGTGAAACCCTGGAAATCCGCCGAAGCGCATAAACAAAATAGACGGCAGTGCAGTCCTTGCACAGCATGAACATTTTCAAATGGAACCATATTTTGTTGCTCTGGTATCATTATCATTTTCTGTGAAGGTTACATGAATAAGCTACGGCGAGATGACAAGGATACCCCATAAAAAGTATATACTACAGCGAATGAAAGGCAAGCAGCCGGCATCTGACAACTCATGTCTCGCACACGATCAACGGGCTCGAGCCAAAGCGATCCACATCCGCTACCACTTGCGGGAACTGGTGCACCAGCACGTCCTGCATTTGCAGCAGATTTGATTTCCTTTTCTCGCTCTGGACGTCGAGAATGAAATCCTGGAGAGCTCGGGTATGCGCGCTGCTTGTAGGATCTCCTCCTGCTGGAGGGGGTTCAGCGGAAATCTGATAAAACGTCTGGAACTGTGACGTTGGCGACGATGCATGCGGTGAGAATGAGTTGGAATCGTCACCCAACATGTCGGACATGACGACGAACCCATTTTCACGAAATACGATCCCAGTGCCCGCAATTTCGAGCAGCGAGGTGCATATCACAATGGCTCGATGTGGGACTTCAATTCTGCGACTTACCGACGTGACATTGATGAAGATCTGTCCAAAGTCACCAGTCACGCTAGTCGTGTACTGCGTTTCAAGGCTGTTCACATGCATCTGCCGAGCCATATTCAAAATGCATGTTAAAGTTGTCGAATAAAAAAACAAGAGAGAATAACAAAGGGTACGTACGGGTGGTGTGAACTTTCGGCGATCTGGAGACTTTTTGTGGTACACTGAAGCGAAATGGCTCCACAGGCACTTGTCCAATTGGTACAATGACGTGGCGAGCGGAGTGTTCGTGATAAACTTAATGACTTGACCCCGCATCGGATCTTGGTACACGTGACTGTTGCTAAACACGAAAGCCGTGTTCCATGAACTGATAGACGCTATGATGTCGTCGGTGGTACAGTAGAACTCGTCCAAATACCGATGCAACACTTCTGGAACAGAGCTGGCGCTTTCACACATGCCAGCTTGGGGTTCACTTTCACTTTCCGGGATCTGCAGCAAGTCCAGTTCCTAGTTATCCCCCATCCGTGAAACAACAACAACAGTTTAGATAAGTAAGTATAGACTCACAGCTGTAAGAATGAGGACCTCGCACCTGTTTCACGATGACTTGTTTCTCGAACACCCTCTGAAAAGTAGTGCACAGTTTGATCTGCTTGGTGAGTACAGCCTTAAGTTTACGGTTCACGGTTTTCGAAACCTCGAGTTTCTGGAGCTCCAAATCCGCCAATTGCACGGCGCTGACGTTGTTGGTCGCAACAACCAGCGAGTTGCTGCTGCCTTGTTCTGGTTTGAACGTGGTCTTGACTGGTCGCGATGACGAGAACAGTTTTTGCCGCTGCGCAAGTCGTGCCGTCAGGTGCAGCACTTCTTCGCGTAGCGCGAGGATCTCGGTCTTGTTGTGCTTGCGTTTGCGGACCTTTTTAGGCATCTCGATCGTCGCCGACGTCGTCTTGCTGCTTGAAAGCTTGCTCGTTTTCTTGGATTTCTTGGGAGTTCGCTTGAGTGCTTGGGTAGCTGGCGTAGACTGACTTCCATCCAATTCCATAGCGCTAAAGCCCCGAGTCGCGAAAGTCTCACTTGAGTCGCTGCAAGTCGTGCTGCAGGAACTCGCATTCGCGCCCCAATCAGAGTTCTCCGAGGCACACGGGGAACCGTAGCTGGTAGTTCTGGTAAATGCAGCATTCAGATTCAGTGAATCTGGCGGGGTCGTCGGAAAAACGGCAGAAGGCACGCTGAAATCGGTCTTTCTCGCCGTCTCGGGGGCATCGTCGGCTTCGTTGTCAGCAGACCCGTGGCACTCCCACGACTCGAGAAACTCGAGCGCTTCCTCGAGCGTCATCTGGGGGAGCAGCTCGTCCGACGCCGCCTCGACGCTCATTTTCGCGCGCAGAAGCAGGCAGATTACGGTCTAAGCACTGGCGGCTGGATGGTTTGCTCGAGTCGCTGCTGCCAGTTTTCTCGAGGAGTGGGGCTTGGGGAGAGGCGCCAAGATCGCATAATCCGCGTTGCTGATGTTGATGGCGCACTCGTCCTGCTGCCCCGCCGTAACTGATTTTCACTCTCTAACTTTGCTTTTTCTTCAAGGAGTTAGAACAATCAGTGCATATTGTATAGAAATATGTGCACTTCTTACCTCCCTAAACTGGCAAACAAAGCGTGACGAACTCGGCAGAAATAGGCGGCAAACAAGACAACCAGAATTAAAGTGCTCCTCCTCCTGCCTAATCTCATGGGAGAAGGCTTTTCGACGAATCACAAGGGGCTCACGAATTGGCACTCGGACTCGATGACGACCTGGATGACTTAAATGGCAACTGCAGTGTGATAGCGGTTGGCAACGCAGCACGTGCCTTGATAAATGCGTCGGTTTGTGAATGTTCCGAGATGACAACCGCCAATATTCACGGAAGAGCAGGTCCGTGCCCGACACATCGAGGTCAGTATGACGCAAACTCGGTGCGGCTCCTCCTCCAAGAAGATGCAGCTCATGGTTGTGAGAATGTGGTGGCAATGAATTCTTACTTTCGTTTGTATTGGAGCGTTTCGTTTGGACGAAGAAGACTGATGATTTACGAGGTCTCCCATCTGTGGACTTGTAATGATGATTCGGCGAAAATTGAGGTATTCGTCATCATGACAGTACCGAAAACTATCTAATAGAAAATCCATCTTGAATAGAAGACCTCTGCCGGAATTACTCGAGTGCGAGACTACAGACTCGGCTCTCTGTAATATCGCCCCTCTCGCATACGTTGAGGCAGGTACATTAACTTCCATAGGGTCCCTGACAATGCGTGCTTGTCCGACCATACCGCACCTACACAAGACCTTCTGTGGTAAAACGCAACTCTTTCGAAGATGCCGGGGTCCACGCGGACCGTCCAGAACGACGGACAGCGGGAGCACATCGTTGACAGAGCAAACGAAGCGTGTTGTCGACAAGATGGAGTCGGATATTTGCTTTTCAGCGGCTTGGCGGATATTGTGAGACTATGCAAGGACAACAGTGGGCATTGCTTTTGACATGCATGGACCACGATCAAGAGACACATTATCGGACACAAGTTCTCCAATGAACATCTCCAAGATCATCTCTATCCCGTCGCACACATGCTGTGGCGATATATGAGCGCGTCGCTCATACAGACCATTTGGTGTGCGCATCTGCGACGCATGGATTCGGATCCAATCGAATCGACTGCTGAGATGGCGATCATGATGACCAGATTAGAGGCAGGAATGCGAAACCTCACACGACTCGCGGATTGCATCGACATCCGAGGATGGTACCATCACTACCGTGCCTTCAACAAGATGGCGGACTCAGCCGCCAACCTAGCCATGGACACCAGAACCTCAACGCAGGTTCACTTCCCAACTCATCGAGCTGCTTTCAACAATCTCACCCAGGATCTTGACAACGACGTCATGCATTGGCTTGTGCAAAGTTCGGAAGACCCAAGGTCATTGGACAACACAAGGCAGCCTCACATAGGACCAAGAGAACATGCCATCCTGGTCAAAGATTATTTAGCTTTCAGAAGTGATCTAGTGCAATCCGCGCTGTAGACACATTTACACTCCTAGATGAAATTCGCAATGAAGATTAGTTAGGAGAATGGATATTGTAGGTCACGACGATGAACCTAAATATACCTCACCTTATAAAGATAAAGATAAAGAATTCGCCACCCAATTGTTGCCCACTCGGAATCGACACACACTCACACCAACTGTTTCTGAAATGACATCAGCAGTCTTCAAATCAAATCTGGCAGGCTGCCTAGAGTAATCATAAATGATGACTCTAGAACTACCACCACTCTGTCATGATAGAGTGATGGTTCAACATGTGACACTCGAGAAGAGGTTGCGCCAAGGTAACGGCAACAAACACTTCCATCACACACTGTCCAACGCCAAAATAACGAGAAGAACGCGAATTGTCTGAAATGATATTACATAATCAATTAATTGTGTTCAATTTTGGCAAAGTACAGTTGGTCGTTTGAACTTTTGCATACCGAGAACCGCCTTTCACCATTTTTTTAACCAAAAGGTTTCACACAACACCTTTCAGTAACCAGAAAGCGCCTTTCGAGTGCTTCAATGCATGACTTGAGGTGTACTATAGTACCTTGGCGCTCGAGAGTAGTTGGAAAGACGGCATGCACTAGCGTTCCACGACTTCGTTCAACCACATTCGAACCTGCACAAGCCAAATACACCTTTCGAGAACTTTGTCGAGCTGAGATGCGTCTGATGAGTGATTCGACACATTCTATTCGCTTTAGTACATTTTTCCCACTTGTAATGATCAAGAAAACAAAGCTAAGCGCTGAAGGTCACGCAAATTCTTTGACCATCAGATTTTGAATCTTCTGGTGCTCTGCCCATGTCTTGTTGCCCAGCGATCGCATTACGATCTCACGATGCTGCTCCCTCTCCGGGTCGCGCGACCCAGGTTCCTCATTGAGAGGATCGCTCAAAAGTTGGTGGCACACTTGAACAGCCGTCGGGAGCTTTGCGTCCTTGGCACTGGGACTGGATGACGCGATGACCCATCCGTTTTCACGGAAAACCAGTCCCTTGACAGATGAATAGATGAGTGACTTGAATATAAACACAGTTCGATGCGGTTCGTCGTACTTTCGGATCAGCGAAACGCCATGCAGCTCAAATGGTCCAGTTGGACCGTCGAGGAGGATTACGTAGCTCTTTTCGAAACTGCCGTCAGTGAGTTCGTGTATCTTCAAACAGATCCCAGGCACCAGATTAGATCCAAGTCGAGACAGAGATATCATGTTATCGCTCACCTTTATGTAGTACCGATCCGAGACGTACGCGCTGGAATCACTCACGCGTCTCCACGCATCCTGACCCGCTTCTCGAAAGCCACACCGCAGTGGCGTATTCGTATTTATCTCAACGTACCATCCAAAGAACGGGTGCTCTTTGGTGTCCATTGTGCTCGTCACGATATTGCGGTCTTTCGCGCAAAAGCTCTGCGCCACCAAATCGCGCTCGAGGTACATTTGGTCCATCCCACCTCGCAGCTCTGCGCGAGCTGTGTCCTCGTTCGTAAATACTGCGTCGTTGTACAGGTTTTGATTCAGGCTCGGCCAGAGCAAGTCGAATCCCTAAAATATCACAAAGCTGTTGGTCCATCTGCTGCCTTTGCCTCAGGGAATAGAAACAAAGCACCCTTACATGCCGCTTGCCGAGAACCGCTTGGAGCGACTTGGTGATTCTAAGCTGCTTCTCGATCGCGTCTCTCAATTTGATATTCAGCGCTTCCGACTCAAACCGTTCTCGCGCCTGCCTCGCCGCCATGTCCAGCCAGATGGACACATCCTTGTCGCCCTGACTCGCGCTCATTTCCTTGATCTCTTCTTCGAGCCACTGCTGAACTTTACTCACTTGCTCGAGTCCCGTTAAGCGCGGTCTATGCTGCAGTCGCGCCAACTTGGCCTCGAGCTCGATGACTTCGTTACGCAACGCGATCGCCTCGGCTTTCTTCCTGGCGCGCAGACGCTTCACAGCCGCCGCATTGCTTCTCGGACGATCGCTCTGCTTTTGCGGCAGCACAGGGTCTTCCTTCCTGAGCGCACACTGTGGCTGGACATGATGGGCGGAGAGCCGTTGGTTCTGCGTCGCGCGGATCAGCACCTGGAGACTCCCATTGGGGTGAGGCAGGTCCTTCACGATGGACTCGTCGTGCAGCGTCGCGGGCGGTTCGTATGGACTGAGACTGGGACTGCTGCTACTACTGCTGCTGCTGTCTGGGCTGGTGCTGAGCACGTCGTCAACGTCCAACGTATCGATGAACGCGAGCGCGAATTCGAGCGTGTCCTCTTCGACCAGGAAGTTCATTGCCAAGTGATTGTCTCTTCGACCAGGAAGCTCATTGCCAAGTGCGTGTCCTTTTTTTGTAGTGAGGGCTAGTTGGAGCATAGTATTAGTCGCCTTTCGAATGTCACACGAACGTACCCAATACTAAATTGCAATGGATTGTTCAAACTCAGTTACACGAAATTATGTGATTCACGCAAGAATTGATTCGTGTCAATCAACAACAATGCTTTCCTCCATAAAACAAATAAAAAGCAGCGTCAGCCTAGCATCCGATCGTCGGCACTGGTGCCAAGTTGGGGACTCAGCTGGAATCCCGAGAACGCATTATGCAGCGTTTCGTGCATTTCCTGGTAGAACCGCCGTGTTCGGTCGCTCAGGGAGTCAAGCACGACCTCTTTGATCGTCGTCGCTGTTTCATTCTCATCATCTGCCTCGAAGGCAAAGTCATTGGCGCTACTGGAAGTATCGCTGAACACCTGGTAGAAATTCTGGAACACAGTCGGGAACTGCGTGTTGTCCGCAGCCGAGTTGCACGTGACGACCCAGCCTTTTTCACGGAATCTCAGTCCATTGCTCGCTGTGAGGATGATCGAGTTGAACGCCATCGCGACACGATGTGGTTCGTCGAACCGTTGCACATACGTGACGCCGTGCAACTCGACGAGTCCAGCTTGAGGCGTGTCGATTGTGAGCATGTAGCTCTTGTGAAAGGTTGACTCGGTCGCTTGACGATTCTAAAGCACGCAAAAATGCTCACACAGCACGGCATTAGACGAAGCTATCTTGCGCCATAATTGCGAGATGCAAAGGAACTTTTCAGTACCTTCAAGCAGTATCGAGACGAATTCGTCACAGTATACTGCGCTGTAAGTTGACGCCATAGAAAGTGGCCAGCGTCCCGAAACGTGCTTCGCAGTGGGGTCTTGGCTCGGATCTGAACCAAAGTGCCATGCAGTGGGTGTTCTTTTACTTCCGTAGATGTCATCATCGAGTCCGGGACCATAGCACGGAAGCTTTCGACGATCCGATCGAATTCGCAATACATCTCCAGCACGCCAGCTTGGAGATCGGCGAGCAGCTCAGTTTCTTGAGCGAGTATGGGGTTGCCACTTGGGTTGTTCCAACACAGATTAAATCCCTAGATGAGCACAAAAAGCAAACCAGACACAGTCAGTGAGTCCACGCATGTCGAAGCATTTCCCGCGTCGTGGTTTCGATCCTAAAAGCAGCTAATCGTACCTCTAGAATTTCTGGCTTGCTGATGAGTTCTCTCAACGCCTTGTGAATGTGCAGTTGGCGCTCGACCGCGCTCTTCAATTTCACGTTTAGCGCTTCAGACTTGAATCGCTGCTGCGCTTGCATCGCTGCGATGGACAACCAAACCGACACCGCTTTCGGTGACAAGCTGCCGTTGTTGTTCGCTTCGTCCACACCCTTTTCTTTCCCTTCCTGTTCGCGTTGCATGCGCATCAGAGCCTGTATTGACTTGCCTGCGCGCTTGGCGTGCTGCAGTTCCAACAGCTTCTCCTGGAGCTCAGCAACCTCATTGCGTAGCGAAAGCGCTTCCGCCTTCTTGCGCGCGCGCAGTCGATTCACTGCCGACGCATTGCGTCTCGCACGGTCGCTTGTGCTTCGCACTGGCGGTGTCAGCGGCGGCGGTGCTGACGGTTGCTCCTGCGCGATCGGCGGCGTCTGCGCCAGCTGCTGCTGCAGTTCGGAGCATTCTTGTGTCTGCTGTTTCTGCTGCGCCGTGAGTTTGTTGTCGCGCGTGCTGCGAATGACCACCTGGAGACTCCCGGGTTTGGCGTCGTCGCGGCGGGCAACGTACGCGGCATCGCCGTCGTCGAGTGACATGAAGCCGACGCTGGGGCTGAGGACGGTCGGGGCGTCTGCGATGTCGCCGTCGCACGCGTCGATGAACGCGAGCGCGACCTCGAGCGTGTCGTCTTCCACAAGGAAGCTCATGCTGCTGCTGTCGATTTGATTTGTATGTGCTGCTGCTGCTCAGCAAATCAATTCTGGGTCGAGGCGGCGAATGTTGCGTGAATGTGCACCGTTTAAATCTGTTGTGTGGAGGAGCTCTGTGAAATATGCAATTACAGAGCTCTGCTTGGTTGAAGAAAATTCAATTCCATATCTTGTTGCTGCTATTGCTGCACAACACCCCAAACAATTGACTGAAAAATGATTCTATAAAATTGCCACTACTGCACAATATCAAGAAAGAATTGGTTGACAATGCTCACATGCGTTCTTGCATATTGTCGGCATCCTAAACCGTTCATATCCAACTGCAAAAAAGCTCAGCCTAGACTGGCACTTTCAATGGCAAGTTGCGTGTGTACACGCTGAATCCCGAGAACTCCATACGCATCATCTCGTGCATCATCTTGTGAACTTCGTGTGCGCGTTCGCTAAGGGAGTCGAGCACGACCTCTTTGATCGTCGTCGCTGTTTCATTCTCATCATCTGCATCGAAGGCAAAGTCATTGGCGCTACTGGAAGTATCGCTGAACACCTGGTAGGATGTCTGGAGCACGGTCGGGAACTGCGTATCTCCAGTCGGCGATGCCGAAACAACCATCCAGCAATTTTCACGGAATCTCAGCCCATTGTTCGCTGTGAGGACGATCGAGTTGAACGTCAGCGCGACGTGGTGCGGTTCGTCGAATCGTTGCACATACATGATGCCGTGGATTTCGACGGGTCCGGCTCGGGTAGTGTCAAACATGAGCATGTAGCTTTTCCGATAGGTTGACTCGGTCACTTCGCAGTTCTAGCAATGCCGAAAAATATCATGGTCAAGTTAGTTGACTAACGCAGTGGCAGGCATTTGAACCAGGAAAAAAGATACCTTTACGCGGAATCTAGATGAATGAGCTGTCAGATGGGGCGCTGTGAGTTTACTCCACAGAAAGAGACCAGCTTCATGGAACCCGCCTCGTAGTGGGGTCTGGGTTTGCATCTGGACCAAGGTACCATGCAGTGGATCTTGTTTCACTTCGGTAGACGTCAGCTTGGAGTTTGGGTCCACAGATCGGAAGCTTTCGACGATCTGATCGACTTGGCGATACATTTCCAATGCACCAGCTTGGAGGTCGGTGACTATCTGACTCTCTCGGCCAAGTAGCGGATTGTTACTTGGATTGCTCTTCAACAGCTCAAATTCCTGCGCGAACGAATTGACAAACAATAATGAAACAAATCCACAGGACAATATACCAACGCATCTCGCCAATGTTGTGCCCGTACCTGAGAGAGTTCTGGGCTGTCGAGAAATCCTCGTAGCGCCTTGTGGATTTGCATTTGCCGTTCCACTGCATCCTTCAATCTCCCATTCAGCGCTTCGGACTTGAACCGTTCGCGTGCCTGTACCGCGGCGATTTTCAACCACGTTGACGCAGTTCTCGGCGTCGTGCTCTTTGCATCCTGGTCGCGTTGTAGACGCATCAGAACCTGCATGGACTTGCCCACTTGGCGGGCATTCTGCAGCTCCGACAGCTTTTCCTGAAGCTCGACTACCTCGCTCCGGAGTGCAAGCATCTCAGCTTTCTTGCGCGCACGCAGTCGGCTCACCGCTAACGCCTTGTCTCTCGAACGACCCTTCGCATCTCGGACTGGCTGCGGTGGTACCTGCGCATATAGTTGCTGTTCGTTGAAACAATTCTGTGCATCTTTTCGTTGCTGCTGCTGCGCCGAGAGTTTGTTGTCGCGCGTGCTGCGGATGACCACCTGGAGACCCTCGCACCTCGTGTCTTCACAGCCGTCCGTCGGCGCCGTGCTGACGCTGGACGCGGGGCTGTCGTAGCTGGAGCTCTGGCCGCTGGCGAGCGCGTCTTCGCCGTCGCACGCGTCGATGAACGCGAGCGCGACCTCGAGCGTGTCGTCCTCCACGAGGAAGCTCATGAAGTATTTTATTGAATAAAAAGTATTGCACACGCTTTTTTTGGTGGCGAAGTTGCACGAAGAGAGCAGTTCAAAACAATAGGCTCTGCAATTTTATACTGGACGAGCTATGCGACATGTGAGAGACGGGCGACCTCTGGACGGTATGAACAATAAAAGTGTCATGTGAGTGATGGTCAGTTGAGCTCTTCGACGATTTGCTGGCAATTTTTAGTCAGAGAAAGGAGTCTATAGTCGACATTAATTTACATAGAATGAACAAAGACGTACTCTTGTTTACTAAAATGGATCAACAAGTCTATTATTTGCATTTCCGATCGCTGTAAACAGATCTGCAGGACAAGATACACCAGCAACAAACTCGACACCACACACTGCAACCACCTGGAATCTCTTTTCTTCCCAAGGGATTTGCATTCTGAGCGTCAACACCTCCCATGAAGCAGGACCATGCTTACACCAATCTCTTACAAATCTTCGTGCCCCACAGCTGGAAAACGAATTACTGAATATATAAATCAATCATGGCAAAACAAAGAAACGAGGCATCTCAAATTGTTGCCATCGTGAGTCGCTGCTGGATCCGGAAGCCCGCAAACTCATCCATGAGCATGTTCTGGATGCTCTGGTGATACTCGCGTGTTCGACTCGTGAGCGCCTGCAGAACCTTCTCTTTGATGACTTCGACGTTCGGATCGTACATGCTCTGAGATTCGCCTCGATGCGGATCGCTCCATACCCGGTAGCAAGTCTGAAACACGGCTGGGTACTTTGCATTCCCATGCAATCTCGCTGCCACCATCCATCCGCTTTCAATGAACGCCATCTCGCCTCGCGAGAGAAAGATCCGCGAACTCCACATGTAAATAAAACGATGCGGCTCGTCGATCTTTTGCACGAACGAGATCCCATGCAGCTCCACGGGTCCCCTGAGGCCATCAACGAAGATCGTGTAGCTTTTCTCGTATGTGTTGGCCGTCACATTGCGTTTCTAGAATTTCACAAATAAAAAGGAGTGTCAAAATATTGAACTGCCAAAACAAATCCACAGAAGCGGAATCGTACCTTCATGTAGAACTTATCGGAGTGCATGACCAAGCTTGCCTTGACCGAATGGTTCCAAATAAACTGCCCCGCTTCCTGATGCCCGCCTTTCAACGGCGTATTTGTTCGAAGCTCCACATACGGACCCGACATTGGATCTTCTTTCACTTGCGTTGAGCATGATACCGAGTCGAGACCGATATCCCACGTATGCTCAAAGATGGTGGTCACCATTTGGTACATCGTACCAATGCTTTCGCGCAACTCCTCCAGCAGAATCTTCTCCTTCGTGAGCAGCGAATCGTTGTACAAGTGCTGCTGCTGGTCGTCCAACAACAGCTCGATGCCTTGCATGTTGACTTTCTTGCCTAAAATGCCTTCGAGCATCTTATTTGTTCGAACCTGCTTCTCGATCGCGTCTTTCAACTTCATGTTCAACGCCTCCGACTTGTACCGTTCTTTTGCCTGGATCGCGGCGATCTCAAGCCACACGGATACCGTCTTCGGCTTGATCGTCAAGTACCTCTCCTTCTCCTCGGCGCTCATCTTGCTCTCGTCGCCTCCAAACTGCAGCAGAGCATGCAACGGGTTGTTCGACAGTCTTGCAAGCTGCAGCTGCTTCAACTTCGCTTCAAGCTGAACAACCTGGTCGCGCAAGTACACAGCTTCCGCCTTTTTGCGCGCGCGGAGTCGACTCACGGCTTCGGCATTGCTGCGCGCCTTGCTGCTGCCAGATTTCCGCGGGGGTCTCGTTGGCTTGGCGCCTGACGATTTGTCGCCACTCGCCTTCGATTTAGCTTCACCTTTCGTTTGGTTCGCCGTATCATTCGCCTTGGCCAGCGCGTCGAACGACAGCTCGGGCGTCTGGCCAATGTCGTTCACGAACACGTCGAAGAGCACCTGCTGCTGCTCGTCGCTTGCGGGGCTGCCGCCATGTGACGACGTGTCGGCGAGTGGACTGCCGGCGGTGGAGCTGGAGCTGGTGGTGCTGGCGTCCGAGTGGTCGCCGACGTCGCACTCGTCGATGAACGCGAGCGCCACCTCGAGCGTCGACTGCTGATCGTCCAGCAGCTCCAAGAAGCTCATCTTTCCCGATGTTGTTGTGTGCGGAAGCGGGCAAGACGCAGAATGAACGAGCCATCATTTTGAATCAGAACAACAAAGGGAGGCTTGCACCCTTCTCCTTTAGAACCCTCCCCAGCATCTTGTCGCGCGAAGGTTGCGCTAAGGTCATTGCGCACTTTTCAGAGGGGATGGTGTGCAATAAACGCACGACAGGCAGAACAGTGCAATACTATGCTGCTTCAGTGGTTTTTCCATTGGGTCATCAAGTATTGTTTGCATACTCAATCATTGATGCATTCAGCAATTCATTCATTTTTCACACCACGACAATGAAAAAAGCTGCCCACCTCAGGATCCTGCCATGACGGGCAGTGGCGGTCGCATTGGAGCTCGTGACAGCTCATCGACCAGCATATTCTGCACGTTTTGGTGGTACTCTCGCGTTCAGTTCGTGAGTGCGTCCAGCACGGCCTCCTTCAGCTCCTCCGTGTGGACACCGTGGCAGCTACCTCGCTTGAGGTTGCTGCTTTTGAGAGGCTTCAACGCAATTAAACGGAAATGACAATTATTGTTTCACTGCACAACGCGACAATGCATCATCAATTAATTATTGCACAAATGGACTGTTCTCGAGCAAATACCTCCGTCACCTCACGCTGCCGTCACAGCCAGCGAGCGGCGAATCGAGAACCGCGCGAGCTCGTCGACCAGCATGTTTTGCACGTTCTGGTGGTACTCGCGCGTCCGTATCGTCAGTGCATCCAGCACGACTTCCTTCAGTTCGTCTGGGACGCTGCCCAATGGGTGCGGTCCTCGATGAGGATCGCTGCCTGCAACGCGGTAGCACGTCTGAAACACAGCCGGATACTTTGCATATCCTTCCACTTTCGACGCCACCATCCACCCGCGCTCGTGGAACGCCGACGCTTTCCCATTCGCCAGCAGTATCCGCGACGTCCACATGTAGGTGAAGCGATGCGGCTCGTCAACCTTTTGCACGTAGGAGATGCCATGCAGCTCCACGGGGCCAGTGGGTCCATCGACGATGAGCGTGTAGCTCTTTTGGAAGCTCGAGTCGGTAATGTTTCGTTTCTACGTTTAGAAAAAAGGTCAACGCAAGCAAACCAGGTTCCTCGCAATATAAACCACACTTATGCAGACACAGTGTAAGCGTACCTGCATGTAGTATTTGGCCGAGCGCAAGACAGTCGTGTTGCACAGAGTTTGCCGCCACACTAGCTCGCCAGCGTCAGTGATGCTGCCTCGTAAAGGCGTACTGGTGCGTACCTCGACGAACGAGCCAAACATTGGGTCCTGCTTCACTTGCGTCGAGCACGCCGTATTGCCGACATCAAAATCCGGAGACCGCTCGAACAATTTCGCCGTCATCTGGTACATGGCTCCAATGTCGTCGCGCAACTCCTCAAAAAACATTTTCTCCTTGGTTAGCAGCGAGTCGTTGTACAAGTGCTCCTGTTGATCCTTCCACAGCAAGTCCAGACTCTGGAGACTCGACTTTTTCCGTAAGATGCTCTCGAGCAGCGCACTCGTCTTCATTTGTTTCTCGATCGCTTCTTTCAATTTCACGTTCAGCGCCTCAGATTTATGGCGTTCTTTTGCCTGGATCGAGGCAATCTCGAGCCACACCGACACAGTCTTTGGCTTGAGCGTCGGGCGGTCCTCCTTTCCCTCGCCACCCATCTCTCTCTTCTCGTCTTCGAGCCGCAGCAGCGCGTGCAGTGGGTTTTTCGCGAGATGTGCAAGCTGCAGTTGTTTCAACTTGGCTTCGAGCTCAATGACCTGGTCGCGTAGGTACGCAGCCTCAGCTTTCTTCCTTGCACGCAGTCGTCGCACAGCGTCCGCATTGCTTCGCGCCTTGTTACTGCCTGGTTTCGATGGCTTGCCTTTTAGCGACGTCTTCGTCCTTGAAATTGGCTCAGAAAACAGATCAGTCGGCTGGTCGAACAGGAACTCCTGGATCAACGAGCCCACGTGTTCCGAGCCGTCGTCGTTGCTCGTGGTCGAGTCGCTGGGGCTGCTCTGCTGCGGGGCAGCGGTGAACTTGAGGCTGTCGGTGACGTCGTCGCAGGCATCGATGAACGCGAGCGCCACCTCGAGCGTCGCCTGCTGGTCGTCCTCCACCAAGAAGCTCATGTTGGGGTGATTGAGCAAATCGCAAACTGAACTCGGTCCAGGCGAGCCTGGCATCCATCGCTCAACAAATTGCAGAGCAGAAAGGGCGACAATGTTGCGCGAAGGTAGCACACAATTCGATTACTTCGTCTGTTGATGGACGTGTGTCATCAATTATTGCACTGCATAAGTTTATATGGATGGCCAGCAAAAAAATGTCTATTTTGAAGAGGATAAAGAGGAATGTTGCACGATTGTGAAGAGGATGGATCACAGTCAGTGCTTGTGGACTGGAATCTTCATCTGTGTGATTGTGCAATTTTATCAGCCCAAAGTTATTGTCAATTATACTTATTTTACAGATTGCAGACGAGTGTGATCTCTCCAGTGCAATCTCGAGAGCTCTGCATCCAGAAATCGCTGCGTGCGCTGTTGGTACAACGCGTCTTGCCTGTGAGCTCCTTCAGCACGCGTTCGCTCAGGTCTACAGCCTTCGGGTCCTCCTGCCACCCGCTGCCGTGCAGTGGGTCATGGGAGATCTGGTAGTACATCTTAAAGACGGCTGAATACTTCTCGTCATTCGATTTGGTCAACATGATCCATCCTTTGTCACAGAAACTCAAATCGCAGTGTCCAACTACGTTGAGCGACATCCACGCAGTGACTGCACGACTTGATTCTTCAAATAGTGGTGCAGGATCTTGCGTGCAATTCGACTGGGCCACCTGGACCATCGATGGTCAGAACGATGGTTTTGTTTTCTCAAAGCTGGATCTTGTCGCATTTCGCATCTATGAAAACATGGTGGTACTGTTAAGGACAGGGGGAGTGGACAACGCCCAATCAACCAGTATGCACTCACGTTCATGCTGTAATTCTTGGTGAAAGCGGCGGGGTCGACATTGGTTTATACTGCCACAGTCTCAGTCCAGCTTCACGGAAAACCATCCGTAGACGATTGGGTTTGATCAGTTGCAACTGTGTGAAATTCGGTCAGGGAGGCCGAGCCCCAGGTTGTGCCGAAATGCTCAGCTCGTGCTACGGAGGAAAGCTGTCGAGGTCGGTGAACCACTCGGCGCAATACCAACCGCACTTGCTGCTCATGGGACGACGAGTTTCAACTGGCACCTCCACCCTCAGTCGTGGTGCATCCAGGCGAACCTGAACGTGAAATCAATTCCTAGATAGCCAGCACAGCAACACCAGACAAACAGCGCCACATACTCAGTGTCAAGTCTTGCGTCTGTGGCAAAACCGAGCCGCATATCGCCAAACAAAAGTTAACGTGCCGTAATGCACGAGTGTGAACTGGAGCACGATGACGACCCAAGCCATGAACATCCCCTGGATGAGCAGCCACTCGTTCTCGAGCGCGAACGCGAGTTGGTGGAGCGGTGACAGCTTGAACCGCCATTTCAGGATCGCGTGCACGTACAGAAGCGAGCCCAACTCGAGGAATCCGTAGATCACGAGACTGAGCAGGATGCCGCGCAGCTTTTCGGGCGTGATCTCGTCCGTGCCTGGGTAGAACTTGGCGTTCGGCAGCTGACACAGGATGCTGAGGTACACTGCATAGAGAAATGGGACCGCAGGTTCGATGTCACAGTAGTAGGCGCTTTGGGATACGATGCTTGGAATGGAACTTGAGTGGATCAATTTAAAATGGAAAGTGAGATTTATAGTTAGGGTGTTTGCTAGCGCTTGCTCGTACATGGAGTGGCAAAGCAGTGGCCATGAGTGCCTCATAGACATGCTTACTAGTGTCCTACGCTTAGCTTCATTTTTCTACTGCATACTGGATTCATTTACGAATAAAAACTACACCACTAACTTGAGTGCAATGATACGCAATTTCTGTTTTCTGTCGTGCTTTTATGCTATCAATGTTCATTGCAATCTCTTCGAATGACGTATGCGAATCACGCTTTAGCTTTGAGAAGCTAAGCTGACGCATCCGTCACATGACCTCCTTTTAAGAAGACGCCTCCCTTCTTTCGACTCCAGTATTGTTCAATGAGTCTGGGAATTTGCTTGAGATATTCCAACGGTTCCCAAGTTGACTGGTTTTTCGTTTCTCCCAGCCACCAGATCTTGTATTGCATCTTCCCGTAGCGTTTACGGTGGTTAAGGATGGCCTTAACAAGTTGACCTTCACTTCCGTCTGCAAGTAGAACTTTTTGAATCTTCTGCTGTCGAGATTCATCTTTGCCATATGGCTTGAGGAGCGACGTGTGAAATACTGGGTGCAACTTGAGCTCTCTTGATAGAGCTAATTCATACGAGTCTTTATGTACCTTCTTCACAATTTGGTACGGACCGATGAATCGTGGAGCAAGCTTCTTGCTCTGCGCAAAGCCCTTGTGGCGAATGTCCAAATTCTTCCCATCGAGAAGGACATTGTCACCAACTTCGAAGTCTTGAACAAGTCGGTTCTTGTCGTAATACGACTTCATACGATCTCGAGCTTCACTAATCGCGTCTTGTGCGATCTTCAACATTGCCTCTTGTTTCAGAACGAATTCTTTTGCTGACTTAGACAGTTCACGAAATTCAGGATCCATTGCCACATCATCTGGCATGCATGGAGTATACCCGAGGTCAGCTTCAAACGGTGACATTCCAATCGACGAATGCACTCTTCTGTTGTATGCGAATTCTGCAAGATGCAAATAGTCATCCCAATCGTTTTGCGAGGGATTAACAACACCACGGAGGTAATCTTGAATGAACCTGTTGGTTCGCTCGGTTTGTCCATCTGTTTGAGGACGAAATGCTGATGACAACTTGTGTTTTGTTCCCATAATTGTCATCACTTGTTGCCACAACTTTGACGTAAACTTGGTGTCTCGGTCGGATACGGTTGTTCGTGGCAAACCATGATCTTTCGCGTAGTGCTTCATAAACAACTCTGCTGTGTCTTCAGCGCTTGCAGTTGTCTTGGTCGGAATAAACATTGATCGCTTCGTTAGTCGATCAACTATGATCATTATAGCGTCAAAATTGCTATTCGTGGATGGTAAGGGCACCATAAAGTCCATAGAAATATCCATCCATCTACCACATGGAATTTCCAGTGGATTTGTAACCGGACACTTCCGAGTTACGCAGCACGGTACGTGTGTGAGGAAGCGTATTCAACGCTTCTCTCAAGGACTCTGTTCCGAGAGCGGTTGCCTGCTTCCTGCAATGCAACAATCGGTTACCTATAGGTCTCTATAGAGTAACCGTCGATAACCAAAGACTTTAGTTAACGGTAAAAATGGAACTGTTTATTTGTCGGAGGTTGCCCTCTGTAGGACAACCTGGATTATCTTTATGTAACTATGAACGATAGCAATCTCAAGTGTAATTACTCCCCATGGGGCAATGAGTGGCTATGAAAGACTAACGCTAGTTGTCTTATGTGATTGGGTGAAATGCATGTTCAATTATGTCCAATCGTAGGCGCCGTCACTCAGACTGGCTGCCGGCTCCACCGTGAAGGTTCGAGCAAGTACGACGAACCTCATGGTTCGGTCTTAAACTTGTTGCGAGTACTCTACGTACCGCAAGGTTCGGTTTGGTTGTGTGGCACAACACAAGTGCGTAACCATGTTACAGTGTAACCCCGTTACACCACCCCCCACTTAAAGTGCGAAACACTCGAAGGGTCGGTGTGAGAAACGTGTGGATCTCGCGCGTGTGCGCCGAGAAAGGGGAACATTCGTGTATTCCTCGGGAAAGAGCACAGCGGCGACGCGTGCGTTAATTTCACCGAGTGTTGGCACATATAGTCACTGTGCTCGCGCACGTGAGTATCATGGCCACCAACAAAGCTGTCCGCGAGAAGCTCGCGCGACAAAAAGGGGAAGGCGTCGGCACTCTCGTCGAAACTCTGCGCAAGCGCGAGGAAGACAGAGAGGTCGCGTCGAGCGCAAGACGAACGACGGTCACCGCGGATGCGGTCGACGTGCCTGCGGAGAGCGACGGCAGGTCTGCTCCCACATCTGATAGCGCTCCTGCTATAAGCAGTGAGCTGCGATTCGGAGATCTCCCTTCCGTGAAGCCGCTGTTCGCGCGTGCTTTGGAAGAGGAGGAAGCGACTGAGGAATTCCTCGTCGTTGACAATGACGGGAGCTCGCTTGAAGACGAGGGAGCGCTCACCGTGAAGCTCGGCTCCATCGACGAGTGGGTCGAGTACGAGGAGTTGCAAAGCGAGCGACACGCCGCTTATCTCCACGAGCTCGAGCGAGATCCATCCGCTGACGTCTCGATGTATCGGACGAAGGAGGAAAATGACGCCGTTGAGGCTGTCAACAATCGTAAGAGGAAGCACGAAGTCCTCATTACAAACGAAGAGGCAGGAGTGCGAGCCATCGTTCACGATGAGCTCAAGTACTCACTGCCCGAAATGCCGCCGCCAGAACTATGGCCGGCTGGCAAGACCGCATCGAATCTGCTCGCGAGAGCCAGACTTTGTGCGCGGGACTATGACGCTCAATTTAAAAATTGGCGTGAAAAGCGATTGCGGGATGAAAATGGGGAATTGCGTATTCACCCGATCCCAGTCGTCCTCTTTGTTGGAGAGACGGAAGAAGAGTACGATGCCGACTTCATGTCGTGCATCAATAAAATTAAGGGAGGTAGCACTCGCACAGTGTCTACCGATCCGACAGCGCAACGCAGTCAACGCATGCAATTTGCAGTTGACCGTGTTCGTCTGTTTCGCTCCAAGCAGGGCGGTGGCACGCCTCTGCGAGCGGGTGGTCGCGCTGGTATCAGGCGACAAATTACTCGCGCGAATGACAGTCCCTCAGTTGCGCCTCAAAGGCGTCAACAAGATCCGGGACGTCTTCGCGAAGACGCTCAGCAGGCTCCCACGAGCTCTGCGACACATCGTACCCACGCCACTTCACAAGGTAGTGGGTGTTCCCCTTACGCCGCTGCACACGCAGCAGGCGCTCAACATGGTAGTGGCGCTGTCCCTGCTTGTCAATCAGCGGGACAGGTGGCGCCCTACTTCGCTTCAGCATCGGTGGTTGCACCAGATGCGGTGGTTCAGATGGTTCACGCGAACGCATCGTCTTTGGGGGCGCTACAGCAAGACGTCCGTACCCTTCGCCAGCAATATCTGGACGAAACCTCGCTGTTGAAGCAGAGGGTGACAGCGCTTGAGACGGAGCTGAAGGAAGCTCGTCAGATGCTGGAGGAGTACCATGTCCGCGGGAAGCACTTCCACGCGAGGTACGCTCCGCGAGTGAAGACGCTTTGGGAGAGGCACAACGCGCTCGTGTCTCGATGGGCGGCGTCTGAGCCCCCTGATGAGACCGACGTGCTCCCGCACTGGGATAAAAATCCACAGTAGCGTCATGGTAGCGCTTAAGCAAACCCACGTAGAACACGGGGTGCGTTGCCATTCTCGTTGGGAGATCGAGCTTGTAATTCAAGTCTCCAATCTTCTCCACAACAGTGTATGGCCCGATGAATCGTGGCAACAACTTACTCCCGCTGGGGAGCGTTGTGACTGCATCGTTTGGTAGGTTTTTAATGCTCAATAGCACTTTATCACCCACACAAAACGTTTGTTTGTTCTTTCTACCCGATTTATCGGCGTAGAGCTTTTGCTTGTCTTGCGCAGCAGCTAGTTGGTCGCGTACGCGACGCAACAATGCTGCGCGCTCATCGACAAATTGCCGCGCTGCCGCGACGGCTTTGTCTTGCTTTTTCGTTGCTCTCGCAGCGCGTGCTGCAGAGAGATCTATTTCTGCGCCGGTGTGTGACACCGCGCGTCCTTCCATTCGTGGCTGACGCTCACGCGAGCAGTCGCCTGATTCCGTCTGAGACTGGCTATTTTTAGCACGAGTACCGTAACTCGGTACCGTGGGTGATCCATCTTTAGGGACACGAGTACCGTAACTCAGTACCGTGGGTGATCCATCTTTAGGGACACGAGTACCGTAACTCAGTACCGTGCCCGAGATGTCAATACTCTGCGTGCTGTCCGGTAAGACCGTGACAGATTCGGAACGCGATCGCACAGGCGGCGCATCGCGCGCGTCCACGTGAGCGGTCGACGCCACGTCCGGTGACGGAGATCGCGCGCTCGCATCGAGCGCAGCGAGTTGCCCTCCCACCGCAGAACGTTCGACGCCCTCGAACAGAGTGGCGGGTACGCGCGGGTGCCGCAGCGAGTTAAAATAGAACGGAGTCACGGCCGTAGAGGCGTGCTCGCTGCTATTTATAGCAAACTCGGCGTACGGCAGCCAGCGGCTCCAGTCGCGGGGATGATCGACAGCGATGCTGCGAAGAATATCCTCGACGACACGGTTCACGCGCTCGGTTTGCCCGTCTGTCTCGGGGTGATCGGCAGTGGACAACGCCAGATCTGTGCCGAGCAGGCGAAAGAGTTCGCGCGGCAGCGGTGAAACGCGGGTCCCGGTCTGATACAATAGACTCGGGCAAGCCGTGATAGCGGAACACGTGCTCTAAAAATAGGCACGCCGTCTCTTGCGCAGTGACATGCTTGCGCACAGGTGCAACGTGCACCATTTTGCTCAGTCGATCGACGAACACGACGACGCCTGTGTTGCGCGCCTTGTCTTCCGGGAAACCGAAGACGAAATCCATGCTGACCGACTTCCAGCAGTCTTGCGGAATCGGCAGCGGATGCAGCGGCGCTTTGTTCTTGCCCGCAGGCTTCACGCGCTGGCACTGTTCGCATGAGCGTACATAATTGGCCACCCATTTGTATTGGTGTGGCCACCAAAACACATTAGACACTTGCAAGAAGGTCTTTTCACGCCCGAGATGCCCACTCGCTGGTGCATCGTGAAACTCATGCAGGATCGAAAGTTTCAGATCCTGGTCATGCGGTACATACACACGCGGGTAATCAAAGTTGGACAGTCGATGCCACAACAACCCGTCGTGGTAACTAAACCGAGCAAGCTTTGACTCGAGTTTGGCAGGCAATGACTCTTTGGACGAGCCGTCAAAGTGAGCAATCAACAAGCGACATTCATCGTCCTTTGGATAAAGCGACTGAATGTTGTCCTTGAGCTTTGTTTGCACTCGACTGATGCTCAGATGCATGAGATCAGGAGTGCGCTCCAAACACAGGGCGTCAGAGCTGTCGTCAACGCTCGACTCGTAATCTGGACGGCGCGAGAGCGCGTCCGCCAGAACATTTTCCTTTCCCGGCTTGTATTCGACCCGAAAGTTGAACTCGGAGAAGAATGCAAGCCATCGCGCCATTCGCTGCGATAAATGGGGGGAATTAATCGCGGTCCGCAAGGACGCGTGATCCGTGTACACAACGAACGGTGTCGCACCCAAAAGGTGGACCCTGAACTTCAAGAGGGCGTACTTGATCGCAAGCAGCTCCTTGTCGTGCACAGGATAATTCTTTTCAGCTGCTTTAAGCAGTCTGCTTTGGTATGATACGACGCGCTCATGGCCGTCATCATCCTTCTGCATCAGCGCACAGCCGATTGCAAAATCGCTGGCATCGCACACGACACTGAAGGCTTTCGTGTGGTCCGGCAACGCCAGGACAGGAGCGCGAACTAGCGACTCCTTCACGTCAATGAATGCATTCATGACATCATTCGTCCAGTCCCACTCGACATCCTTTTTCAAGAGATGCGTGAGCGGACGGACTCTTGCCGCATAGTTGTGGCTGTACTTGTGCAAGTAATTTGCCAAGCCAAGCCACTTGCGCAAGTCCTTGACATTCTTTGGGATCGGCCAGTCGGCGATCGCCTTGATCTTCTCTGGGTCCGCGCGGACGCCAGCTTTGCCAACATAGCAGCCCAGGATCGGTATCTCTGAGGCGCCAAAGATGCATTTCTTCAGGTTGCAATACAGACTGTTGTCTCGTAAGCACTGCAACACTGAGCGCAAATGTCTCTTGTGCACGTCAACGACACTGAGACCTCCTTCGGCACGACTGTGCACGAAGATGTCATCGAAATAGCTCGGTGCATACGCACGATGAGGACGCAGAAGATGCATTACCAGACGGTTGAACGTCGCTGGTGCATTCTTCAAACCTTGCGGCATAACGAGCCACTCCCACAGCATCCCGCTGGGTGTGCTTACTGCCGTCAAGGGAACGTCACTCTCTCGCATGAGGATCTGATAGAACCCATCCATCAGATCCAGTGCGGAGAACACTGTCGAGCCGCCCATGGAGTCGATCAAGACATCCTTTCTTGGGATCGGCGTTTGTGCCGGAATGGTGGCGGCGTTCAGCTTGTTGAAAGCGTGAACAATGCGCCAGCCACCAGTCGCTTTCCGCACACAAAACGTGGGTGAGCTATGTGGAGACTTGCTTTCTCTCACATGACCGGCGAGGGCTCGTTTCGCGAAGAACTCGTCGATTGCCTCAACCTGCTCGCGGGGCAGCGGCCATTGTCTGGTCACGCAATATTTGCTCCCGGGCTCGAGGTCAATCTCGTGCCGTACGCCACGATCAACGGGCAGGGCACTTGGCACTTTGTCGGGAAACACATCTTTGAACTCCCACAATAAGTCAAAGTATGGACTGCCTTTCACGGCGTCCCAATCCTGAGCAGCAAACCGTTTCTGTTTGTCTGGCTCCAAAACACTCTCATCCGCAGTGGACGAGGTGCATAGTTCGCTACGCGTGAACGCAGTCGGAACGACGATCTCGCGGATCTGATCACGCTCTAGATCCGTAAGAAAGAGCTCATAGCTCATTTCTTCGAGGGATACGATCGCCTCAGCGGTACTCGGCAGCTCATGGAGCGCCGCAAATTCAGCGAAGAACACTTCGTCTGATGCGTTTGCTTCCGGACTGCGCTTCGCGCGTCTGAGCGCCACGTCAACGTGAGCGCGATCTATCGACGGATCCGAGGTCCTGTCGAAGGCGCGCAGCGAAGTTGCAGCTGCATTGAGAGATGGGGCAATCATATGCGAGGCGGCCGTTTCCTCAGCAACAGATGCCAATGCACTGTCTCTCTCGCGAGCTGACAACTTGCGTCGCCCTCGTCGGTTGATGCGAACACGCGACCTCGCGGTTCTGAGCTCCAGTACTGCACCGTCAGGGTGGTACGAGCTGGCTGACGCGTGTACACCTGTACTGTCGCTGTCACTTGCGGGGGCTGGCTCGGGTGCTCTGGAGCCGCACACTTGCGCACCAGTGTCCACGTCTGGGCTTTCTGGCGCTTCCGCACAAACTGGGCTACCTGCCGCAGTTGATCTCTTTGCTGGGCTCCCTGCCTCAGCGCATCTTCTAGCTGGGCTCCCTGCCACAGCGTGAGTGTTTTGAGCGGGGCTCGCTGCCGCCGCATGTCTTCCTGCTGGGCTCCCTGCCACAGCGTGTTCAAAGCTCGCATCCATTGCGTGGAAATTTTCCCGCAACCTTCGCTCTTCATCAGAGGAAGGGGTGGAGCTTCCGATTGTGCGTGCTCGCCAATCGATCCAAGGCTGATGTTTCGCCAGCCAAGGCATCCCTAGGATGAGGTCGTACCTCGACCCCATCGCTAGTACCACGAACGTTTCTTTGCAGACAAAGTCGCAAAAACTGAAAGAGAGTTCGACTTGAACCCCTTCAGTGTGTACTGTCGACCCATCGGCCAGACGTACGATCATCTTCTCGCGCTTGCCACTGTGGACAAGTCGCTCATACGCTTGCAGACTCTGTTCCAGAGCTGCCTTCGAGACGAAGTTCTGTGACGCACCGCAGTCAACAAGAACCGTCATTTTCTTCCCATAGCCCTTCACATCGGCGCTATATACCAACATCTCACTCGGAGCCTTGTTGCCAAGAGCTCCTGGGACTAAGCTTCCCATCTGCACGACTCTAGTAGTCGGCGACGCCGAAGCTATAGAGTCTGTCTCAGTAGAGCGTCCCGCTTCTACTGAGACATTCCGTTTCCCTTTCTTGCCGCAGCGGATCTGCCACCTCGATGAGCGTGGTTGCCGCGCGGCGTTTGGTAGTCCCTCGCCTGATTTCCAGTGCGAGGAGCAGACTGCCTTGGAGCGGGACACTTCGACTGATAGTGTCCTCGCTTGCCACAGTTAAAGCAGGTCACTTCGGCGCTGCTGAGATCCATTGGTGTCGGACCATGGAAGCGCCGCTCATTCGTGACTGCTCGGTGGCTGTGATGCGCACCGTTGTGGCGGCCAGCGTTCCAATCAGGTCGGCTGACTCTGAACGATTGCTGCTCAACGAGCGCAATGCGGATCGCATCTTCCATCGTGGCCGGCAAGCGTCGGTACAACTCCTGACGCGCTGGTCCACTGTTGAGGCCGTTGAGAAACGCAGGCACTTTCACAGACTCAGGCAAAGGGCTGGTCGTGATCGCCGCGCACAGGCTTCTCATCTCCTGGATGTATCGTTCCAGTGAGAGCTTCCCTTGTTTCAAGGAGAAGAAACGACCTTGCAACAGCACTTCGTTGTTCGGAGGCTGATACATGGCGGTGATTCTCGCACGGAAAATATCCCACGTGTCGAATGCACACTCATCGGCGAGCAGCGTCGAGAATGCCCATTCCGACGCTCGACCGCGCAGGTTCGAGATGGCGTAAGACACCATCTGCTCGTTGCTGTCGATGAGCTGAGCCTTGGCGCAACGCTCCACGGCGAGTAGCCAGTGGATGAGCTTGTCGCCATCCGCACCATCGAATTTCGGAGCGTCGATCTTGACAGCTCTTGGGCGGGGAGTTTGGGACGCGGGTGTCTGAGGCGCAGAAGCCGCACTCGACAAAGACGTGGCTGCACCAGCAACCACAGATACCACTCGCTCGAGCGCTTCGCGCGACTCAGCAGCTGAGCGCAGCATCTCTGCGGTCAAGCTTGCGGTGGCTTGCATTTGTGCTTGCGCACTTCGCTCTCCTTCGAGGCGCTGAGCGTTCGAGAAGTTCTCGAACTGCTCGAGTCGAAAGATTTGCTGTTCCGGCGACGCCGAGAGCACGTCTAGAGCGACTTGGTCGCCTAGCGCTTGTGCCATTCGGGTCAGCACACTCCGGTGTTCAGCCGAGAGGTGCGGGAACTGCGCAGGGTCAATTGACGCCATTATGAATCCTTGAGGAAGCGATTCAGGCAGTCACCTCTGCCGGGTCGTAGATTGACTACAAGTGCTACCAGTTGTAACCGGACACTTCCGAGTTACGCAGCACGGTACGTGTGTGAGGAAGCGTATCAACGCTTCTCTCAAGGACTCTGTTCCGAGAGCGGTTGCCTGCTTCCTGCAGTGCAACAATCGGTTACCTATAGGTCTCTATAGAGTAACCGTCGATAACCAAAGACTCAGTTAACGGTAAAAATGGAACTGTTTATTTGTTGGAGGTTGCCCTCTGTAGGACAACCTGGATTATCTTTATGTAACTATGAACAATAGCAATCTCAAGTGTAATTACTCCCCATGGGGCAATGAGTGGCTATGAAAGACTAACGCTAGTTGTCTTATGTGATTGGATGAAATGCATGTTCAATTATATCCAATCGGAGGCGCCGTCACTCAGACTGGCTGCCGGCTCCACCGTGAAGGTTCGAGCAAGTACGACGAACCTCATGGTTCGGTCTTAAACTTGTTGGGCGTACTCTACGTACCGCAAGGTTCGGTTTGGTTGTGTGGCACAACACAAGTGCGTAACCATGTTACAGTGTAACCCCGTTACAGGATTCAAAAGACCTGGAGGCTTCATTTGACGAGCCTTGTTGCGCTGACACAATTCACAAGTGTTCACATATCGCTTGATGAACTTGTACATTCTTGGCCAATAGTACTTCTTTTGTACGGCCACATAGGTCTTGAAATATCCAGGATGACCTGCCGTGACCACATCGTGGTTCTCATAGGCGACACGGTTCTTCAAATCTTCGTCATCTGGAATCACCAACCGTGGAGCTTCATCTTCCTTGGTTTGGTAATACAAAAGTTCATCATGTGAAGAGTACTTCGGTACTACTTCCTCATTCTTGAGTTTCTTCAAGATATCTTGAAGTCGTTGATCTGACGAATATCGCTTGTTGATCAAAGTCTTCAAAGGGGTAGTTGTAGCTTTCACACTTGCTACGATTTCCCTATTCTGAGCAGCGTCCAAAAGCTCACTCAGACTGACTTGAGCAGCATTATGCTCAAAGTCTGGATTCCTCGACAATGCGTCTGCAACGTCGTTGCTTTCTCCTGGAATCCACTTGAACTGCGGTTGAAACTCAGCAAGTTCATTAAACCATCGTGCCACTCTACGATTGGTGGTCTTTTGCGTGAGGATTGTCTCGATACTCTTATGGTCAGTTTCCACAAGGAATGGACGATCGAGTAAGTAGACGCGCCAAACTCGAAGAGCATGCATGATTGCAAGCAGCTCTTGTTCTCGAACTGGATAATTGAGTTCTGCAGCCTTCATCTTCCTTCCTGTGTACGCGATTGGATATTCCAACCCTCCCTCCTTTTGGAATAAGACGCCTCCAACCGCGAAGTTGGATGCATCCATACGAATACCAAATGGCTTCGTAAAGTCGGGTAACTTGAGCACAGGCGGTGATGACAAGCGGCGCTTGAGTTCTTCGAAACATGCGAATTGACGGTCATCGAGAATGACAGCTTCACGAGACTTCTTTGCCTTAATTGCATCATGCAATGGACCTGCAAATTGTGCAAAGTCAGGGCAAAAACGTGAAACATAGACGGTTGTACCTAAGAAGCTTTCCATTTGCTTCTTCGTCTTTGGAGTTGGCCATTCTCTTATTATCTTCACTTTGTCGGGATCCATACGAACGCCATTACGTCCTACGAAATCACCTAAGCATGGAATTTCTTCCACACAAAATTGGCACTTGGACAACTTGATATAAAGCTCTTGTTCTTCACATCGCTTGAGAACATGGTCGAGAGCTTTGACGTGCTCGGAGACATCATCACTTCTCGTGAATACATAGATGTCATCGAAATATATGCGCATCACATTACGCAAATCGCTGAAAACTCTTTGTAACAGGCGATTAAATGTCCCAGGACTTCCACTAAGTCCCATTGGTGTCACTAAATACTCAAAGAGCCCATCGGGGGTTGAGAAAGCGGTAAAAGGAATATCTTGTTCCCGAAGTTTCACCTGATAGTAACCCCACAGTAGATCCATACAGGAAAACCACTTGCTTCCCGCCATCGCCTCGAAGGTATCTTCCTTTTTTGGCATTGGGATAGCTGGCATGATGGTCGCTTGATTTAGTTGACGGTAATCGTGTACGATTCTCCAACCAACAGGTTTCTTCACACAAAACGTTGGAGCGCAAAATGCGGACGTACTTGGACGAATGATTCCGGCTTTGACCATCTCTTTGGTCCAATCCATAATCACTTGGCGTTGTTCAGGACTCTGACGCCATTGCCTTACAGATATAGGCTTCGTTCCAGGTTGCAACTGGATCTCATGTTCAATGCCTTCACGAATGGGAGGAGTTGAATTTGGTAACTCCGTCCGAAAGACTGTGTCTTGGTACTTCAATAATGTCTCGAAAGCTGGGTTATCACGAAGTGCTTCCCAACCTTGATTTTTGAAGCGTTCAGCTTTCTCAGAGACATGAGGATTGATCACAAATATGGCTTCGATATTTTTGCTTTTGCGAAGTTCACGCTGGAGTTGTTTTGCAGAGATAATATCTGTCTTGCCATGTTCACCAAAATGACCATTTTGGCAATAAAAATTGAAGATTTCACGCTGTTGACTGAGTCGTGCCGTTCGTCGACCAGCAATCTTGCGTGAAGGTCGAACGTTTGGAGTCTTCAATGGAATTGGCTTTTCTTCTTTGCGTGGTTTCAATTGCAGCGCTACCCAATCAATTTCTGGGTTTTGCTCACGCAGCCACATCATGCCAAGGATGACATCTTTTTCCTCTGGTATTGGCATGATTTGAAAGTTGGTTTTCATAACAGGAAAACCTGGAACTTCCAGGCTCATTTCGACGGTGCGTCTTGGATGGACAACAGTTTGACCAAAACCCAGATCAACTTCCATAATTTCGTTTCGATCTTCAGTTACGTCTAAGCCGAGTCGTTGTGCGAGCTCTTCGGATATTCCGTTGAGACTGCAACCATTGTCGATGAAAATTGATACTTCTGATGGGTGGTCGGCATCCTTGAACGCTTTAGCCATCACTTGAAGGATCGCATAAAATGAACCGCTCACATAGCGATTAGCTTCCTTCGGCTTGTCACCAGTTCTACAATCTGGCGAAATATGACCTTTGATGCCACATTTGTTGCATGTCGCAGACTTCTTCCAATCACTCTGCCTGTTGGCATTGATGGAACTCCTCTCAGGCTTCTTCGCTGTCTTGAACCTCTTGGACTTGGATGCTGAGGGTTGCGCCGAAGTAGACTTCGGTGGTTTGCCAACAAAATGTGCAAATTCAAAGTTGGAGGCGATTTCAATCACATCCTTAAGCAACATTGGGCTTTCTTCTTTGATCTTCCCAACAGTTTCCGGGCGAAGGCCGTTCTGGAAGTAAAACCGTTGCTCCATATCAGAAATTTCAAGTTCTGATTGCGACATCAAATCTTGGAAACGAGACACATACTCGTGGATTGATCCAGATTGTTTCAAATGAAACAGTCGCTCCCGCAGGTTGTACTCAAAGTCTTTCGGCCGAAACCGAGCTCGAAGGCGAACCTTGAATAATTCCCACGTCTTGTGAACATTTTCAGCTTCACATTGAAGCGAAAAGGAACGATACCAGTTAAGAACAGTTTTCCCAAGGTTACTGGATATCATTGTCACAAAATGCGAAGAGTTCTCAAGCATGAGCTGCTTTTTACTTGAGTAATACTCTTCAGTTGCAAAGATCCACAATTCGAGATCTTCGCCAAATTTTCCTTCATACACAGGTGGGTCTTTCTTCTTCTTGTCCCCCTGTGATGACAGCAATTGCTCAAAGCGATAGTTGGATTGTTGCATTTGAGCTTGCATTTGAGCTTGGAAAACTTGTTGTTGCTGATGAATGAACATCAGCATCTGCTGCATCGACATTGTGTCAGCAGACTGACCACTTGGAGCCGCACTCGGTTGTGGAGCTGGAGTCGAAGGCGGAGCTGAGTCTGGATTTGGAGCAGGATCTTGACGATGCTCCGGCCCAGAACTCCTCGACTGTTGCCGTGGTCTTGGATTTGGTGATGGACGCTCACTCGCTCTACCCCTCCTTCCACTCATTGTAAGGGAGCTAATGGACTTTCCGTAGCGTAATCTACCAAAAAAAAAGAAACTATTTATTTAAACGACGCTTCTTATACAGATGTATACTATGATCAAGCGAATTTACGACTAGGGCTTCGAGTTGGGCAATTCGATGACGAACAAGGTTGAACTCGTGAATCACGTTACGAGCACCCGAGTTCGCAGCGTCAGGAATCAAATGTCTGATGAGATTGACGAGTTTGTTTTGTTTAACAGTCGTCAACCACAAATCACGACGCAACTTCTGCGCAACTTCAAAATCAGAAGTAAGCGATTCAAAGGTTTGCTGAAAAGTATCTTCTGGTTCACGGGTTTTTCGTTTTCCCATGAACTAAGTTCACAATACTCTTAGTTTTACTGCAACACTCGAGTGTAGATCAAACACCAGTATTGATGGTATATAGGAAAGTTATTCTCTGTGTTTTCAATGGCGGGACAGGCACACGGCACTAAACCACAGACCCAATGAAAGAGTTTCCTATGTGAACCACACGAACTGTGCAACCAAACTAACCAGTTACAGAAACTGTAAAAGATTTTTTGACGGCAACCCAAAATCTGCTGCGTTACTTTCCGCTTATAGCACCCAGTAACAACAACAGTAGGATATAGAACCTCCCTCCCAGTAGCTCGGTTCTAGACCCTAAACGATGAATTCGAAATGTCGAAGTTGATGAAATCCAAATTTGGATAGCGATTCTCGAAGCTTGGAAAAGAACTGATCGAATCTTGAAAACAGTTTGTCGACACTTGGATGACGATTTATCGAAGCTTGGACTGTTGGATCGATGACTTGACAAGTGCTACTATGTCACAGTAGTAGGCGCTTTGGGATACGATGCTTGGAATGGAACTTGAGTGGATCAATTTAAAATGGAAAGTGAGATTTATAGTTAGGGTGTTTGCTAGCGCTTGCTCGTACATGGAGTGGCAAAGCAGTGGCCATGAGTGCCTCATAGACATGCTTACTAGTGTCCTACGCTTAGCTTCATTTTTCTACTGCGTACTGGATTCATTTACGAATAAAAACTACACCACTAACTTGAGTGCAATGATACGCAATTTCTGTTTTCTGTCGTGCTTTTATGCTATCAAAGTTCATTGCAATCTCTTCGAATGACGTATGCGAATCACGCTTTAGCTTTGAGAAGCTAAGCTGACGCATCCGTCACATTCGACGTACTCGACGAGAATGAGCAACTCGCGCTTCCAGAGAAGCTCGAGCGTGCGCTTTCAAGAGCACGGCTTTTTCCTTGCTCGTCAATTTATGACGGACACTAGCTGCTCCTGTGGAGAGAGGCAAGACTTGGGTCGAACGAACTGGACCTGCTCGCGTGTCAATTGCTGGAGTAGTGGCTGACGTCCACGGGACGACTGCGTTGAACGCTGGCTCCCCTTGCCATGCTGCCGGGATGGGGCTCGAGCACAGCAGCGAGAGTTTGCTGGTGGAACTTTGCTGCAACTTCAGTTGCGCCGAGTGCACTTTTCCGACGAGTTCGACGTGCTTGGTCGGCATCGGAGAGGAGATGCTGCTGCACGATTGCGCGCGAAGCGCCAAGAGGTCTTCCGAGGCGAGTTAATTCGGCGTCTCAAGCAACTCGAGCGCGTACGCGACGATACCCCGTGACCCAATCTCCACGTTTGTCAGCGCTTCGATCTCACGCATGTACTGAAACAGCCGTCGCAGTGAGTGCGCGTTCTGGATGGCGTCGGTCGAGATGATGCCGATCGTGGTCCAGATCGATCCGGCGCTCTGCATGCACTTGGATTGGTAGAGCGCGTTGAAGAGGTCGATCGTGATGGTGACGACGGGGATGGGGTCCTCGAGGTCCGCGACAATTTTCTTGAACAGCGTTTTCAGGATCCACTTGATCACTGGGAGCACGAAGACCATGGAGAACTGGCCCAGCCCCGTGAGCGACGTAAATATCGCACTGTACACCGGGTAGATCAACACCAAGTTGGACTCGAAGTTCATGGTACGCAGATACCGCTCGAGTTGGGACTTGAGCGTGGCATTTTCCCTCAAGTTCTGCCGTCCGATCGCACACATGACCGCGCTGCCAAAGAAAGCAGAAACGACGGCATGCTCACGGTCGAGAGGAACGGAGCGGGGAAGACCCAGCACGCGGCGATGAGCATCGATCCGGCACAATTGCCGCAGCCAGTGGCGAGCCCGATCAACGCGGTCTTGCGCATATCCAAGCACGCTGCTGGCACGAACACCTGCAAGCGGAAGCAGATCCCAGCAGCAAGCAGGAAGGAGCCGCAGAAGACGCGGATCCGCGTCGAGATGCTGCGGTCCCAACCGGCCGCAGGGTCTTGCATTGGGATCGCGACGAGACACAGGGTGGCCACGAAGGACGGAGTCGTCGTGAGTACGCACACTAGGAACACGCGCAGCAGCGACGTGTTGTCGCTGTAGTGCTTCATGGCGCAGAGCCGCTCGATCGAATATTGGCCACGGCGGCGGCGGCTGTGGACGAGGCGCTGCCAGAAATCTCGCCATTGTTGCATGCGTTGTCCAAACATCATATGAGTTTCCTTGCCTTCGTTTTCTTCGTCAATGGATGAAGCGAGCTGCACAACAAGTGAATACAGGCTGCCTCGGCACGTGCTAGAAAGCGTCTTTATAACATGTGCCTAGGTGTCATTCTCGATTCTGATGTGATCTGGAATCATGCGTCTATATCGGTACTGTATCAGTGCGCGATTGTGCCATCCGAGAACGCGCAAACAACCCCGCTGTTCGAACAATACTGTGCCTGAAGCTTCAAAGGCTCCAAGTTACATTGAGTTCCATGCCGAGATCTTGGGAAAGATATGTGTGGTTGATTGCTGTTCGATGATTTCTTTTATCCCATTACAAACCACTTTTTGATCACTTTATGAAACACAACAATAGCAGGGTCCAGTGATCCCGACATCCGTCGCCGCCACCTCGGTGAGATTCCCGATCCATTGGCGCATCGCGTTGACGATGCCCAAGTCCCGATGCACGCGCGTGTACTTGCCGCCGGCAAAGTTCTCCACCGTGTATCCACAGGAACCAGCGCGGAACGCCTTCTCGTACGGCACGCCCTAGAGGCATTTGTTGCCCAGGGAGGTGTCAAAACCTGCGCAATCCGAGAAGCCATCAGGGAACCCGTTCGAGCCGTCTGGGGAGAACGTGTAGGAGCTGAGCACGACGCGGATCTTCCAGTCTGTGTCGCGATGCGTGAAGAGCACCTATTCAAACTCGCGATGCTTGGCGACTTCCTTGTCGTGCACGAGCACCGAGCCTTTGCCACCCATGGGACGTGTGACCGAGTCCGCGGGCTGCTGGTCGTGGTCATCGTTCTGGATCACGAAACGCGACGCCGGTGGGACCCACGAGGCACAGAGCGGGAAGTCGTTGGGGTAGTCCCAGGACCAGAGCTTGAGTTTGTCCAAGTCGCTGGCGGAGATACCTTCGGCGAGAAACTTGGCGTCCAGCCCCGTGTAGAAATTGTAGCTCGAGCTTGGATTACACGCGACAATGTCGGCATCGCCGCTGATCACGACTTCGCCCCAGGACACAAAGTCTTCTGGGAAGCTGCCGCCCAAGTACTTGTTGAGCAAACCAAAGATTGCCGCGGCATCCGGACCAATGCGCTTGATTGCATCGACACGCAGGTCGCTGATGCCGATGCCTAGCAAGTCGACAAAGTACTGCGCGATGCGCTCGCGGACGTATGGTTTGCGCGTGTTCAAGTTTGAGAGACCAAGCAGCCACTGCGTCTCCAAGTACAATGGATCTCTTGAGTCGCCGGTCCTGCGTTCGCAGTGGAAATCCGTCGGGCCAAACGGCACCGCAGGGTACTCCATCGCGGGTCGTTGCCCAGTGTACGAGCTGGCAGTGTACTGGTACGAGTGCGTGAAATACGGCGAGCCCTTCGTGCTCGACTTGGATCCCCACTTGGCGCAATTGTTGTTGCCGTTGTCCTTGCGATGCGCCATGTACACGTCGTTGCCACCGCTCGCCATGTGGTTCACGATTGCATCGGCGTACACATGAACGCCGTTGGCGCGGCACGTTTGGGTCATGGAACGCAACTCCGAGTGCGAGCCCAGGAGCGAGTACAGGCGGCAGCTCATGGGCTGGTACGTGATGTACCACGGGTTCCGCTGGTCTTCGAACGTCCACTGGTTCGAGAACAGCGATTCCTGCGATGGAGGGATCTTGATGTCCATGTACCCGGCTTTGCTCAGAAAATCCTGGCACTCAGCCTCGATATCCTTGTACGGCCACCCGAAAAAGTCGACGACAGCGCCACGCTGACCGTTTTCCATGCCTGGAGGCTGCGCGACCTTGTTGACTTGCCACAAAAAGTTGACGGGGTCGAGCCCGAGCGTCCACTTCTCTTGGTTTGCAGCAGTGCACTCGACCTTGATCAGCAAGTCAGCGGTGAAAGCACTCGTGACCGTGAACGTCGACGAAGACTAGACCACACTGTCAAGCGTGTATGCACACGTCGCGTTCGCGTGGAACGGGTGGATGTAAAACACCAGGACGGCAAAGGCGTAGTATGCGCACAGCAGCGACCGCTGCTTCCATCGCTCCGAGTCGTTGATCGTCTTGACAAGGTTCTGAAGCGCTTCTTCGATTTCTCCAACGGGGATAAACACACGGTAGATGCGTGGTGAAGCGTACCCTACCGCAGCGTTGGAGCGGATGATCTCTGCTCGACCACTTCAATATGATCTTTCCGAAGTGCGCTTCAATATGATGATGTGATGCTTCGTGCGTCGCAGATTGGGGTAGTGCGGCAAGTATTTTAATACCCTGAACTTTCGCAGAAAGCATTCTTCCTGATAGGGGACAGGACGCAGAACAGGACGTGGCAATGAGCATCGCACACGTGGGCGGCGAATCCAGGAGCGCACGTCCAGGGACACGGAATATGGCAGTGAGAACCATCAATCGAGCCATCCGGAATCTCGATTTGACGGATGTGGAAGCCCAGTTGCTCGCTGCGGAGGATGCAGATCTAGGTGTGGAAGTCTGTGATGCTTCGTTGAAAGATTGGGAACGGTATGTGGAATCGGAGGACCAAGTGCTTATGTCAAGAGCAATGGAGTGGTACAATGGAAAAGTGTACATTGTCGAGTTGCCAACCGGTCTCCATGAAACGGTCAACTTCTATCTGAACGAGGCTGAACTCCAGGCAGCAGGATGCGCAACTGAAGTTAGACTTGGAGGATACGCAGACGACACGACCATTTATCTTAGCGATCCCAAGGATATTAACGCCGTGTTTGCAATCCTGGACAAATATGGAGCAGCTTCTGGGCTTCGAGTCAATCGGCACAAAACTGCAGTATTACCGCTGAACAAGGAATATAGCCCCACCGAAGAGTCAGTCAGTGACATTCATGTGCTACAACGTGAGGAACATTGCCGCTACCTCGGCATCCAAGTCGGACAAACGCCTTCGAATGCAAGTAACTGGTCCAAGTGCATCCAAGCCTTACGTGTCAGACTTCGACTTGCGCGTCTCAAAACTCACTCTGTCGCCCAACGCGCAGCAATTGCCAGTGCCGTCATCATACCCAAAGTGCTTTACGTGGCCAGGCACTCCTGGCCCTCTACGGCTATTGTCAATCAGCTACACGACCTAGTGAAACAATTTGTCTGGGGCTCAAGGAATGGTAAGCCTGCGAAACCGTGGATGAAGGAAGAACAAGCTGAGCTCAAAAAAATGAATGGAGGCTTGTCAGTACCCAACATCAGAACTGAGCTGATGACGATGAGTGCCACAGCAGTCTCCAAATGGGCAATCACTACCTCTCACATCGATCAGGTCATCGGGGAAATCTTGCTGCACAACACAAGGGCTTCTTCGACGTACATCACGCCGCTAGATGCAATTCCAAGGCGGCCACTCCAGCTTCGTGATAACATGTGGACAACTGGCGCAGCATTATGTGCGTCGCTCCATTCTCGACCGTATGAGCCCAGAGAACGTGATAATGTACGTTGGTGTTACGAGCACTTCAAGTCGGCAATTGTGCAGACTCAATGGGATGGCGATGTGTTCCAGATCGACCTCAGCTCTAAAATGTCTGACAGGCTTCCAGGTATCATCGCTGAAGGACGAAAGCTACGTGGGACATTCTGTGCAGAATGGCTGCCATACATGACCTCGACTGCAGATGGGTGGCTTCTTGATTCCAACGGCTCCCCTTACAAGCTTGCTCACACATCATTATCAGTTGGAACAGCACAACTGGGTGACATACTTCGATGGGAATGGATAAGACCAGGAGTGCTCAACTTCACCCCAACATGTGGAATCTCCGGATTCTCCCGGCCGTCTATTCGAGCGCTCGAGCGGTTATGTGCTACGTTGGTATCCAACTTCCCACAGCTTCTGTATCGACCACAGCAAACAAATGTGCTTCGGCTGTACAACGGGCAACGTCATTATAACCACGAATGGCATCTGCACACCAGTGAAGCAACTCTGACCCACGTCGACACGACCCTAGTCAAAGCTACGCATACAGTTCACTCCGCATTGGACTGTGACGTCATGGCAACAAGAGACTTGAACGGGCAGAAGGTGTCGTTCCATGCACATCCACGTTTCACAAGATTCGTGCAACTATGGGGTGGCAACGGACGATACAATACGACCAGATCTTTCTATTGGCAACAAGTTGCAGCAACGAGGACACAAATTGGCAAAGATACTCGAGATGCAGCAGTCAACAAAGCTGTCCATACAGCAAGATCTCTGTGGCCAGGACTGCAATTAATCCAATGGAGCGAATTACACAACATCCCAGGGATTACAGTTTATACGGCCCAGACTCTTCTCCGGCTGAAAGCCAACCGACTCTCCATGTGGAACTATGAGAAAGCTGATCTATCCTGCTCGAATCCCGAATGCTCCCAAGTTGTCCAATCTTCTGTTCAACATCTATTCTGGGAGTGTCCGAAAGCCAAACTGGTGTGGAACTACTTTTATGCGCTATGGGCGAAGATCGGAATCACTCCTGGTCACGACCCCGCAATCTGGATCTTCAGTCTGGATCTACCAGATACTCCAAGGCATGCATGGACCACGATCAAGAGACACATTATCGGACACAAGTTCTCCAATGAACATCTCCAAGATCATCTCTATTCCGTCGCACACACGCTGTGGCGATATGTGAGCGCGTCGCTCATACAATCCATTTGGTGTGCGCATCTGCGACGCATGGATTCGGATCCAATCGAATCGACTGCTGAGATGGCGATCATGATGACCAGATTAGAGGCAGGAATGCGAAACCTCACACGACTCGCTGAAGCGCAAGCTGGCGACTCTGACGGTCACACGGTTGCAGCAGTCCTCAAGGCATATGTCGACTGCTTTCTCAGCCAAACCGACGCCATCCCCTTGACTCCAAGTGATACTCGCGGCGTTTACCTGTTGTTTTTCGATGGTGGATCACGCGGCAATCCAGGACCAGGAGGGACTGGATCCATTATCGTGCGTGTCCATAAGGACTCGCACACAGCCAGTTTAATCCGGGCCGCCAGCATGGCCAATAGCAGGAAGGACACGACCAACAACTTTGCCGAGTATTGGGGTCTCATACACGGACTCCGAGAAGCCCAACGCAGTCACTTCGAACCGTTGTACGTGATTGGAGACAGTGCACTCATTATCTCCCAACAGCGAATGCATCGGTCCCCTCGACAGCACCGATTGGCACGTTTATACCAGACAAGTCGACGACTCGCGGATTGCATCGACATCCGAGGATGGTACCATCACTACCGTGCCTTCAACAAGATGGCGGACTCAGCCGCCAACCTAGCCATGGATACCAGAACCTCAACGCAGGTTCACTTCCCAACTCAAAGAGCTGCTTTCAACAATCTCACCCAGGATCTTGACAACGACGTCATGCATTGGCTTATGCGAAGTTCGGAAGACCCAAGGTCATTGGACAACACAAGGCAGCCTCACATAGGACCAAGAGAACATGCCATCCTGGTCAAAGATTATTTAGCATTCAGAAGTGATCTATTGCAATCCGCGCTATAGACACATTTACACTCCTAGATGAAATTCGTAATGAAGATTAGGTAGGAGAATGGATATTGTAGGTCACGACGATGAACCTAAATACACCTCACCTTATAAATAATAAAAAAATATCTGAACGAGGCGATCTGCGAGGCCACTGGCACGCGTATTCACGACTTGGTCGGCCGCGGTTCAACCTTTGTTGCGAACATGCGCCGATTTGAACCAGATTTGAGCTATGGACCTCATCTGCGAGTTGGTGCAGCACTGTCGGCAGGGTTACTATGTTTTGGACAATATCACACATTGAGAGTAGAGATCGGTGTGTCGCGCGGCTGGTCCTTTTTGGATCGCAAAGCTGAGGAATGGCGCCAGTTTCCAGGTGTGCAATACGTTCTCTCAATCCGCCTGTCGCCAGGGCTGCGAGTTCGTCAATACCGATTGGGTTCCGTCGTGAATGGTGCGTTCGAGATCCCACGCATGCAAATTGCCAACATCGGCAATCTGACACTTGTGGCGTTTGATTCACATCGGCTGCTCGGACTTCCGGTGAATGCACCACTTCCAGCTGGGTTCAGTCAACCGGTGGCAATCGACCTGTTTCAAGTGGCGGAGGATGCTATCGCCTCTCGCTAGTTTGAGTTTGTGTTTGCGTTTAAAGGGCAGGCATATTACATGTTAATGCACTATTATCACCGCTCGCCAGTAAATGAACAAGTTTTATCTGACTCGGCGCGTTTGCAATAGTTTTCTGTCACAACGATCGTATGCCAGCACACGAAGAGCTGCGTCGATCGCACCGGTCGGAGCGCTGATCGTTAACTGCGAGTTCGCGCTGCATATCTCACAGCTGATCGAGCAAGTCAAGCAGGATCTGTGTGCATCCTTCCACGTCCGATGCGCCTCGCTCGAAGACACACGGTGACGAAACAATTGCGATCATTCAATCACCATTCTCATACTTGCGTCCACATCACCACATTTGTACCCAATCGATCTTTAACTATGTCCTCGGGTGACGGCCGCACTGGATCAATGGCAGAATTAAGCTACAGCTTCAATGCTCGAGTTTAGTGAGTGGGCATCTGCGTTATCTACAAGCACAGATGACGGGCGGCACTACAGACGTAGAAGTATTGATGTACAGACCTGAGGTGTCATCTGCTTCATGGTGATGCTGCAAAACAAAGTCACGACTGCCATCATCCTTGTCTTCTTGTGCTTCTTAGAACCACATGGACGAGTTTTCCTTGCGAGTCGAGAGCAATCGCGATTGCCGAGTCTGACGACGACTGTTTTGCATCGTCTCCATGGTCACGATCGCCTTCTGCAGAAACTCGGGCACTTGGATCGTCTTGTCGGCCGCGCGGAACACTGAAGGGTACCCAACAAACTTCTTCGCGATCAGGTTCCCGAGCAAGCGACCGCAGCGGCCATTGCCGTCGTGGAACGGGTGGATGTAAAACACCAGGACGGCAAAGGCGTAATATGCGCACAGCAGCGGCCGCTGCTTCCATCGCTCCGAGTCGTTGATCGTCTTGACAAGGTTCTGAAGCGCTTCTTCGATTTCTCCAACGGGGATAAACACACGGTAGATGCGTGGTGAAGCGTACCCTACCGCAGCGTTGGAGCGGATGATCCCTGCTTGGCCGCTAGATTCTGGGATCAGGCATTGATGGATCGATAAGAGCTGGTCGTAGGAGATTAAGCAAGATGAGTCTTGCATGACCTCGTTGATGACCTCCAACAATCGCTTTCTCGGGTCCGCGGCTCCACTGGAACTCGATCTTCGAATCGGTACGTCGTGAGCTGCTCCAATCGCATCGTATAAATCACTCGACGTGAAGGCTCCGGGTTTTACGCCATCCCAGTAGCGGTCCGTCAGCGCAGCCTTACGGCCAAACGCATCGTATTCTGCCTCAAACTTCTCCAGGAGCTATGCTCAAACCAGGTAACACAAGTGAGAATCTCCAAATGCAAAACGAAGACGAAGAGCAAACGTAGCCTACCATGGTAATTTCTCGATACACTGGCGACTTTGGATTGCCAGAAACACCAAAATATCCTTCGCCTGCATTGACATGGTACACAACATTCATCCACTCAGCCCTCAAATATCACGTGAATATAAAACATATACCTGCCAGACTTACCAGATGCCGACTTCGAGGTCGATGTGAATGCTGGCACCTTTGTCACAGCAGCTGGCTTTGGCGGCGCTTTCCCAAGATGAATGTGACCTACAAAAAAACAAAAACCATTCAAGATTGTTATCTTTTACAGAAACAGAGCGGATGACAGAGAATGTGCATGCTTCACCTGGAACATTGTATTTACACAGCACGCACTCCACCACAGGAGCTGCTTCCTTTGGTGGATCCGGTTCTTCGTCCATTTGCTGGGATTCTTCCGCCCGATCACTTTCTGTTGCCTCATTTTGTTGCGCTACCTTTCCAGTGCCATCTGCGCCATCGCCAAACATGTACTTGTTCACTTGTGGTACCAGCACATTAGCCTCCATGAAGATGTTGCCTTCCGTTGGACTGACACTGTACAGGTACTGCAGATAGTATCTCAAATGAACGAGTAGTGCACGCTTTGTACGGATTGCGCCATTGCAGGACGAGATGATGCGTTCGTCGGATTCATTTTGTCCATTGGAGCCTCTCTTTCCAAGGTCATTTTTGCGGAATTCTTCGAGCACGTCTCGAAAGAACCCATTACGCAATAACGCGACAGTCGAGCGCAGCAACGAGATCACAGCCGAGTGGTCTTCACTGCTCATAGACGTCGCCAGCTTATTGACCATATCGAACAATCCCCACTCGAGCGCTAGCGGGATCACATCTCCAACGGCCACTATTTGGTGTGATAAGGACACAACGTACATAAGATAATAAGTAAGCATACAAGCCTCCACTGCCAAGAGAGAGAGAGAGAAAGAGAGTTTCGTACCGTCTTCGCTGGCGACACTGGAGTCGATAAGCTCACCATTCGCAGTGACAGCCGTGTCAAGCGACTGACAGTACTGGAACCTTGGCACGTGATGGACTCCATGGGGTGACGAGGCAGTTGACAGTAGCTCTAGACGCAGTGTGGACAGGATCATCACGGATCGCAGCAATCGCTGAATGCGTTGCAACTCGAGCGGTTCTTCAGGGATTACCTCGTCCGAGTACCACGAGAGCACGGCGATGGTCGACATTTTATAGATCATCGGCACCGACACGATGGTCTGGATCCCAGCGCGTCGAGCATGCGGCAACAAGAAGAAGTGAGACTGCAGCGCAGTGCTCAGATTCAGCCATTCGGGGTGTTGTCCGCTAAAGACGCTGCCCGTGTGGCCCTGACCCGGGTCGATCATCATGAGGGAACCAACTTTGCGGAAAATCTGGATCGGATCCATCCACAACGACCCACCATTGCCACTGCCGTTGCCGCTCTTGCTGCTTGGCGACATTGGCGGAGACATCAAGGCGGACGAGTTGCCACCACTGCGGCGCGTGATTAAGGCATCATTTTTGTGCCAGATGCCGTGCGCAACCAGGACACAGCTCCCATTTTCCTCCGTCATTGGACAATACACTTGACCCATCAACCATCGTTTCTATTGCCATTTTTTGCAAAGAAAATGTGTTGTGAAGGTTAGAGAACATAGCAGGAAAAGCATGCGCGCAATGTATGTGCAAGTGCATCTCCATAGAATACTTACTCGAGTGACGACGCGCAGGGCATATTCCAGCGCCGAGTTGAGTGTGATGCTGTCAATCTGGTCGACGGCGATGGCCGCGCGGTTGCCGCTCTCGTTCGCATGGCTCGCCATCAGGAAGCGTGCGACCGTGTTGTGCGCAAAGCCGATCGCTTCCGAGAGCGACGACGTGCCCCATCGGTCGAGCAGGTTCACGTTCGCACCACTATCGACCAAATGCTTGACGATCACTAGATGGCCCTCGGCACTCGCAATGTGCAACAACGTGCGTAGATCGTAGTCTTGAACGTCCGGGTGCACATGCGCAGGTACCAGTCTCCTAATTTCGTGGACGTCTCCTCGTTTCGTGGCGCGAAAAGCCTGGGCCACGTGTTGCTGGTCTTCGCCGTCTTTCGCCTGGATCACGAGCTTCTGCTTCTGGTGGTTGCGCAGCATCTCAGCGATTGTGTAGTACTCCTTCGCGACCGCGAGACTCAACGGCGTGCGGCCATGGTCGTCCAGCACGTTTGTGTTCACATCTGCGGACAGCAAGAGCTCGATCATCCCGATCTGCGCGTTCTCGACCGCGATGTGGAGAGACGTTCGCCCCATCCCGTCGGTGACATTGAGCTCGAGCCCGTCAAACCACGACCGCTTCACGCGCTCCGTGTTGCCTTCCTCAATGGCGCGGAAGAACGAGCCGAGATCGGTGCTCGATCGCGATCGCGTCAGATGGCTTGTCTCGCGCTTCTGGGACCGCTGAGACTGCGGCGTGTTCTTGTCAAAGAGCGCGCGCGTGCGACTTGACGACGCGTAGTGCGCGCGCTCGAGCAGCTGCAGCATGCGCGCGCTCTTCGTCTCGAGCGCGCAGTCGATGGGAGATCTCCCCCAGCGATCCACCACCTCGGTCTCGGCGCCGCACTGCAGCAAATACTCGACTGCGCGCAACTGGTTATCGCTCACTGCGATGTGCAACGGCGTGCTACGCACAAGCAAATACACACAGGAACAAAAGTACAACAGCCTAATAAGCAACACTGCAGATGCATCTATACAAGCACAGAGCAAAGGCACAGATACAAGTAGCCCCCTACCGCTTGTCGTAGTCGGCGGCGTTCACGTTCGCGCCGTGCTCGCGCAGCTTCTGCATTATCTCGAGGTTTCCCTCGGCCGCAGCCCAGCACATGGCCGTGGTGTGCGTGAGCATTCCGAGGTTCGGCACAGCCGCCACAACGTCCAGAGGCACGGCAGCAGGCGCGAGGGAGAGCGGCGTTACTGGAGGCAGCGGCGGGCGTCTGTCGCTGTCGTTGTGATGGCTGCCTACAGGGAGGTCGCTTGGAGGCGGCGACACCGCCATGTCCACATCCGCATCCATTGCGGCGCTTGTCGTGAGAGTTATTGTGGTGATGTTGATGCTGGGAGGTTGCAGATTGGACAATCGATCAAGATACACAGTCACACTAATTATAAGATTAACAGATCTATCGACTTTCGATATGAGACATTTTGTTGCATCGAGTGTAATGTTGGGCAAAGTACTGCTTTAGGGTAGTTAACTGATTGTTGCTGTACCCTGAATAGCAAAATAAGAAGACAATTCGATTCAATTCTGCATGTTTGACTCTTCAATACAAAAACCACACCTAGTATTGTTGAGAGCGTAATTACCTCATTGCCGCGTAAAAAAGAGACGACGCAATCGATCACCTGAAACCCGCAAAACCTGGTCACAATCGAAAACTCGACAGCGATGGCACGTGTGCTCCGAAGGTCGTCTGTGTTCCCTACGCGCGACCTTCGCGCAACGTCACGCTCTCGTTCCATCTCCACCGCAGGTTCATTCTTTTTCTTCCAAGAAGAAGAGGACGCCACCAACTTCTGCTTCGAGCCCCACTTTCTCTCTCTGCGAGCTTCCCGATCGCAGCGCTTCTACCACCCCTCTCCAGCCGTTCTCCCTGTCATGTCGGATCTCGCCAAGTTCGGCGTCGCGTTGACGCTCGGAAGTGCCATTGGCGCTGCCGCGACGTCGCTGCTCGCGACCCAGAAGGCCGCGCTGGCCACGAAGAGCGCCGCTGCTGCCAAGACTCCAGAGACTGTCGTGCTGCCAAAGCTGTACATCTACGACCACTGCCCGTTCTGCGTGCGCGCGCGTATGATCTTTGGGTTCAAGAAGGTTCCGCATGAGCTCGTATTCCTCGCGAACCACGACGAAGCAACCCCGATTGGACTTGTCGGTGCCAAGCAGGCGCCGATCTTGCAGCCGCCAGTGGGCAAGCCGTTCCCAGAGAGCATGGACATCGTGCGCTACGTGGACACCAACTACGGTGGCAGCGTGCTGCTGAAGGAATCGGCCAACCGCGACGAGATCAAGCAGTGGATCAAGGACACCGCTGAGGTGTTTCGTTTGCTGTACCACCCACGCTTCCACGCGGCTGTGTTCCCGGAGTTTGCACAAAAGGAATCGCGCGAGTACTACCGCATCAAGAAGGAAAAGACGATTGGATCGTTCAAGGATGCGCTTGCCAAGTCGCCAGAGCTGGTCGAGGAAGCCAACGCGTACTTGGAGAAGCTCTCGGACATGTTTTACTCGAACCGCTCTGTGAACGAGTCGCTCAGCTACGACGACATTGACCTGTTTGGCCGTCTTCGCGGCTTGACGCTCGTCAAGGGTCTGAAGTGGCCAACGAAGCTGCGCGAGTACATGGACTACATGTCAGAAGCCGCCGACATCCCACTCCTCGACTCGATGGCTCAATACTAAGCCAACGTGCGTCAGCCAGCGTCAATGGATGCCAATTGTGAACGAAATGAGCTCTCTGCGGTTGTCTTTGTGCAACGGAGAATGAATGAAGATCTGCTGCTTTTGAAGAAAAATGCGTGTGTGTTCGTGTCTTTGTGTGGAAACAGCAACGTCATCATGAACAAAGTCAGCATGATCCAAGATTACAAGCTATCGTGTCTCGTTGTGTGTTTGTATTGGAGCTTTGGTGCAAGCTCCACAGTGTAGGTGCATAACCTAGTTAATCATTGAACTGATCTTGACAGGTTGCGTCTCATTTTTCCTAGTCCTGTGCCAGAAGATCCGGCTACCTGGGCTCCATTTCCATCCAGCTGAGCGCCACTCGATCAGGCAAGCGCTTCTACGGCTCTGTGCTCTTATCAGCACCACCGGAACATAGAGATCAGGACCCAAGTGATCAGTCGCGTGTGTTGCATGGGCTCGGTTGCGTTTCAAAGTAGGCAACCTAGGCTGTGTCTCTCTTCCTCGAACTCGCGCAGAATTGACTGCCTCCCTGAGCCATTTCTATCTGCCTGCAGTGCGCGTTGACGTCATTATGAGACCACTGGCTTTGCTCTTGGGCTCCGACTCGGGAGCACAGAAAACAGAAAAGCAAATTTGGTGTTTGTCACAAGCGGAGCCGCCATCTGGGGGTGCATGCAAACAGGAACTCATCACCTCTACAAATTGATCCTATCAAGCGTATCGAGACATTCTTTCCATACAGATAAAGTATACTTTGCCTGTTGCAACGAATACGTCGACATTTATTCGGATGAGTGGCAACACCTCGTGCCCCGTCACATGCCATGTCACGACAGCCCAAAAAGTGCACATCAGTGGTGGAGATTGGAAAGCGCTGGCAACGAATGGACCCTGGCGTCAGCGCTGGACGTCTGCACTCAAGAGCTCAATTGACGAGACCCGCGATGGTGTGCTCGCGAGCGTGAATGGCCCGGCGTTGTGACCGTGCGTTCGCCACCACCAGCACGGCGATGAGACCAGCGTCCAGTCGAATCACGAGCCCATCCCATCATTTGCAGGCACACAAGTCGTTTTTTCGCGCCACAGCAAAAAACCAAGAGCTACGCTATTATAGTAGCAGACAGCAAACGAAATGGCGATCAGCAAGACGTTCGTAAGCAAGACACAGCCGCTGCGCATGCACGTGGACCACGCGGACGCAGCCACCAAGAAGCGCAAGGACCGCGCACGCAGTCTGCTCTACCTATCGCATCACGGCGTCGCCGTGGACGCCTATGCGCGCTCTGCAGCAGTAATGAACCAGCAAAACGGATCTATCATCAAGAAGAAGAAGAAGCAGGGAAAGAAGCCGTCGACGCGGTTGGTCCACAGTGAACTCTCGAGGGAAGCCGCGGAGCTTAAGCAGCGCATCAAGGACACGTGCCCCGCGACAGTGTTCAAGTTCAGCTTCAGCTGCATGCGGCGGCTCGTGATCCCACCTGTGGCCATTCCGCGCAACCTCGCGTGCGTGCGCGCCAAGACGACGGTCGTCTCGGGGAAGCACATCCCGATGACTAAGGCCATGTGGGAGAAGCAGAAGCAGCAGCTCACGCAGCGGCTCCCTGACCGCATCGACGAGCGAATCTCGTACTGAGTTTGCTTTGGCAAGAGCGTATTTAAAACGAATATAGGTGTTTGAGAGAGATGAGCCATTTCAGTATATTTAACAGCGAATGCACGACACAACACTACTACTCATCTAATCGTTGGAGGTCACAAGACCAACGTTGCACCCATCATCAACCACACACAGATTAACGACAGCCAGGCGATTGTCTCGATTGCAACTATGCGACCACATGGTCGTGACCACGCTTTGTGGCACCGCACACGGTGTTGTGCGTCCATTGAAGCCTGCAGGTTTCGTGAAGCCACATCACGATGTGCAAGTGGCCATTCGCGACGGCTCCGTCGATCGCCATTGAACGACGTCCAAATGACCCCAGTGAGCAGCCCAGTCCATCGCTTGCGTCTTTGCGGTTCGCATGCAGCCACTTCACGACCTCGAGGTGACCATGTCGCGCAGCTTCGTCCATCGCGGCCATGGACGTGCGGTCGATGGAGCTGTTCGCGTGCGACCACGTCATGATGTCGAGGTGGCCTCGTTCGGCAGCGATCTCAATGGCTCATGTGCACTTGCGGTTGGGGAACGTGTGGTGCAGCCCTTGAACTTGGTCTCGGTCTTGGCATTCTTCTTGATCGTTTGGATCGCATGCACGCGCTGCACCAGTTTGAGGTTTCCCATTGCGAGAGCTTCAATCCGGGCGATACGTCTGCGAACTCAATGATACTTTGGAGTACATGGCGCAGAGCGGCAATGGAATCGCGCTGTTGACACACGACGACGGTGCTGACAAGGATGAAGGAAGCGGAGACTGAAGACGCAACTAGCTGCAAGGTGGCAAGGACGGAACTTAGGTTGTGGATGCACACACGCCACTGAGAAACTGATTATGTGTGCTCAAACGCAGTAGGAATGCAAATTTTGAGCATCCGAAAAGGGAAAGTCAGCCATTTCGACGCTGCCATTGTGTAGCCCATCTGTGATCTCGGGTGCGACATGTTGACAAAATGGCTGTGGATTTTTGGGTCCACCAATTCGATCGATGATTGGCTGTTTCCTTCAATCGAACAGCCGTCACATCCGTTCATTGGCCAAAATTCGTTATCATTTGCTTTCGAGGCACGTTTTGATCCACGAAGTGATCATGTGTGGCTGTGCGCGCTTCACCGAAAGAATAAGAGGGTAAATGCAGGATTTCCAGCTCCTGTATGCGTACGAGTATTCCATGGTTTGCGCTCAGGGTGTTTGTGGAAACCCCACGACGCCACAACTCGGTGCGTACGTGGAGACCCGCAGCTGCAATACTAGCCGTTGGCAATTTTACCAAGAAACCTGATATTCGTCGAGATGACGTGAGTGAGACTTCAAAATTGGCCGTTCCAAGCAATCTGGAGACCTGGATAACTTTCTGGCACCGCACATGCGCCTTCATTCTTTTCTTTTTCGTAGTCAAGAAAGGATCGCGATAACAGGATAGTGAGGGATAAGCAACAATTGCGTATTCAACGCACAACAAACGCATGGCACACTAGGAGCTTCACCTCACATGCCTGGATTCTCGAGTGTGCGATTTCGCGCAGTCCGACCCTAACTAACCTTGTCCGAGTGCATAGCCGCATGCACTTGACATTTGCGTTTCACTTGGCAGGCTGGTTGCACATGATTTCTGCAACAGAGAACCAGTGACACGCCTGAACTTGGTGTCCGTGTGCAGGCTCCACGGTCTGTTCGTCACGCCTGGCCACTATCACAGTGATGGAACACCATCACTTGACTCATATTGAACTAGGTTTCCTTACTCTTAGCCCAGAATTGTAGACACACAGTGTCTTTGATGTTGGATTACTGTCGAAATCCGTTTTTCAAGTTGCAGTTCAGAAGCGACCTACACGTATCCATGTCAACCCCATTGAACAGACATAAACCTGGCTACAGAGACGTCTGCAAACACCACTGCATAAACGTCCGTAGACGCACACTCGTCAAGTTCAAGTCCATCTACTATAATCGTGCAGGAGTCAAGTTCAAGAGCTACTTGAAGTCATTTTCTGCCGCCGTCGCAAAAACGGATCGGGATGCGCATGAATACGGGTTTCCACGTAATCAAAGCGCTTGCTCATGAGCATTAGCTTTATGGCAAGCCATGGGGTTTCTGGACGAAACAAACGTGGCATATAGCGATAGAGAGAGGTGTGGAAATGTGTGGTGCCCAAGTGAGTTCATTCGCCACGTGAGACGAAAGAAGAAAGACACAGCAGGATCTTCCCTTGGATCGTCTGAGCTTGGTGTGAAAACTATAAATCATCGGCAAAAATAAAGAAGGATTTTGTGCATCCGTTCGCCTGTAGCCAATCAGCAGTCAGTAAATATGTATTTTCAGCCAATAGTAGTGACACGATACACAGAGCGACTCATTTCAAGTTGCAGTTGTTCGCCTTCGGAGAACACGAAGTCTGACACAGAAACTCCGAAGGCGAGCTCATCCTTGTGGTGTCCTCACTCTTGTGGAGTCCCCACTCCTGCATTTACCACCAAGCCAGCAGCTCAAGTACCAACAAAGATCAGAGAGCCATGGCGTCCACCGACTTGTCGCCCTTCGTCCTCACCAGCGCCGTCGTCGTGTGCCAGCAGCGCGATTCCATTGAAGCACTGCCTCACGTGCTGCAAACCATCAGCGAATTTGCAGATGCGTCAGCTGGGTTCAAGCTCGCAGAGGCAGCCGCCAAGGGAAACCTCCAGCTCGTGCAGCGCGTGCATGCGATGCAAGAAGCCAAGAAGAAGAAGGTCGCGGGTGAGTGCGAAACGAACACGACTTCACGTCGGACGCCAGTGGATACGACCTGCAACGTTGAACTCGCGATTGAAGCTGCCGCAGCGCATGGACACCTGCACATCGTGCAGTGGCTGCACCACACGTTCCCCAACCGCAAGTGCACATGGGCCATTGAGATCGCTGCCGAGCGAGGCCACCTCGACATCATGACGTGGTTGCACGCGAACAGCTCCATCGACCGCACGTCCATGGCCGCGATGGACGAAGCTGCGCGACATGGTCACCTCGAGGTCGTGAAGTGGCTGCATGCGAATCGGAGCGAAGGGTGCACAACGCGCGCCATGGACTGCGCAGCGCAACGCGGTCGCTTGGAACTTGTGCAGTGGCTGCATGCGAACCGCCAAGAGGGTTGCACGACGCAGGCGATGGACTGGGCTGCTCGCCAGGGTCATCTGGACGTCGTGATGTGGCTACACCAGAACCGACCTGAGGGCTGCACGTCGATGGCGATCGATGGTGCAGCATCGAATGGCCACTTGCACGTCGTGATGTGGCTTCATGAGACCTGCAAGTTGAAATGGACGCACAACGCCACGCGCAATGCTGCAAAGCATGGCCACGACCATGTGGTCGCATGGTTGGAATTGCAGTCGCGCCTGGAATCCGTGACGGATGTGCACATGAGCGTGCCGCAAACGGCAGTCACTAGCTGCTAGAGCGTATGAGCTCTTCGATGTCATCCTCCTATATCTTGCAGTATACTTATTTTATGGATACAATCCACTATTGCGAAATATACGTCATACCGGTATAAATGTGTGGTGCTTGAAGCAAAAACCCGCTTGGGGGATATGGATATTTACCTCATTCGAACTCTGTTCGGGTTTTACCCACTACATGCGACCGTCACTCGGCGGCGACACGCATTCATTGCATGTGCAGATGCAACCATTGTCGCTGGTGCAAGTGCTGGTTAGAAAGCTACACCCTGGATAAAAAAAACAAACGATCTGAGGGAGCGAGAAGCTGCTACTCTACCCGTGACAGTGGTGGTACCGCTCTATGATACCGGTAGTAGCACGGCGATACCACGAGCTCGTTGTCGAACTTGTTGAGCTGGTTGCAGTCTTGACAAATCCCACAAATCACCTCTGTTGCTTGGATTCCTGCCAGGAGCTGGAAGCTGTCGATCGCCGCAGCAGGAGCGACAATGGGTCGAAGCATGCTTTATTGTCGGATGTCGCGCTTCTGAGAAAAAAAGAGTTTGGCTGTAATGGTCTGGCGTTGGGTCTTGGAATCTGAAGCCTGCAGGATGACAACCAGAGACTTGAAAGCAGTATTAATAACTCCATTGGTGGACTCTCAGCCTCATTCAGGTGCCCTCGCCGTCTGATCTGGCTATGGACGTCATCAGATCATCGTTGACTGGCATGTGTTTATATCCCCACGACACCAAGGATGTTGAACAGTAGTTTCGTCGTTCATGAGGATGTTGAAAAGGGACTCGGTGCGTTTTCTTCTGCGTCGCGTCGACGCCAAGATGATAAAAGAAACGCTGTAACCGCAACTATATGCGTGAGCTCGGTAGCAACGGTAAACGCGACTGTCTGCTTGCAAAACGGATGGCGTTTACCTTGGAATCGGTTGCTCTTCAACATCAACACGGACGGTTGGAACGTAAGAGTTGAGATCAGATGAAGCTGAACGGCTGCCTGACACAGCAACTGAGTGACTCCTGCCGGCTCAGTGTTCGAAGGATATATGCTCTCGATGGATGTGTGGACTCGTGTACAATAAAGTCGTGAGCATCAACAACACAGGAATAAAGAAAACGCAAAGGGCTTACGATTGTTTCCTCCTTAATAGCAAAACACTGTTAGCGAATGGAACTCGACGGTTTGGTTTGTACGACACTCACGCTTCTTGTCCTTGAATCAGCCACAGCGAAGTTGGAGCTGGTTCGAGTTTCGTTGGGTGTGTGTCGACTTGGCGCAGCTCATAAATATCTATATTTCCGCCCGCAATAAAATCAACGACGCTGCGCAAACCAGTCGCTTCCTTCACTCAACTTTCGCTGCAATAGGCGCTCAAAAGTCGGCGACTTGTCCACAATTGTCCAGTCGTCACCCTATCACACGTTCATCGCAACAAGTTGACTCATCAGAAATCTACTCAGATTCAATATGAGGAAGCCGAAATGTGTCGCTCGTCTTACCTTTGGGCTCACATTCGGCTCTTGATTTTGTCGTCGCTGTTGCTGGGCGATGCGTTTCTGCATGAAACGATCCATTCTAGGGGATCGCTCCGATCGAACAGGTTGACGAAATGGCACAAACATCGTCTCTTTGACGTCGATATCATCGTCACTCAGATCGATCGTGTCCACATTCGTCGCTGCAGCCGCCTGTGCCGCTGCCACGTGATTCGGCTGAGTGCGGTGATATGGCGAGTGGCGTCTTGGGGTCAACGACACCGACGCGGGACTCGGGCGTCGGTTTTCAAACGTGTCCAGGTTCTCCTGCTTCTCCTCTTCTTCGTTCTCGTCGTCACTCTCTTCGCCGTCGCTCTCATCGTCCGAGAACTCGTCGCTTCTCGCGAGTTCACGCATCTTCTGGAGGTCCGTTTGGCGCTGCCGCTCGCGAAGAGCGTTCTCGCTCGCCGACCGGAACGCCGGCGACAGCTGGAGACTCATGTTGCCGAAGGCTGTCTCACCTGCTTGCATCGACACCGTCGCCATGCTGTTGGTTTCTAGGATGTGTAGCTATCTGTGTGTGAGGCAAGAGGGACTTGCTTCTGTCGAGGGAGATTGCGGAATGGGGCGGTTGCGGAAGCTTCTCTCTCTCTCTCTCTTTCTCTTTCTCTTTCTCTCTGCCCACAGAAACCGGCCACCTTTATTGGCTCGAAACGACGTTGACGATGTCGTGATGGCAGTAGTATGTGGAGAAACGCGGTCCAGGCCGGTTCCATCTGAGAACGAACCGGGATGCGCAATGTTTAAATCAGTCGACCAAATTTTCGAACTACTTGAAATTTGTAAAGAAGTGTTTTATACGCATTCACAAAACAAACAGAGTGCGGTTGAACTTAGAGTGATTGTCCCTGAAGAAAAGTCTGCATTCATCACCACCCTGAGCGAGAGGGCTGCTGAAGCGTCGCTTTGTGAGAGTGCGGCAAACGGCACGCAGATTGCAAGCAGAGTCAACTGCCATGCCATGACCGAAGCCATGCACGCACCGCTGTGGATGGATGTGTGCATACGATGTCGCTGCGTTAATGGCAGGTGCCTGCATAATAGGCGCGTGGAGCGCGGTGCATTCTCGTGGTGGGCGGTCCAAGAAGAGGAGAAGAGAGGGACGAGAAGCGCAAGAAGATGGCCAGTTAGAATGGTGGCTATCGTTGTGTGTGCGTGTTGCGCATACAGCGCGTACGGTATATGGCAGCAAGGAAAGGCAAAGTGCTGCCATACACACAATCAGGCAGGTCTTCTTTTATGATACTATCAATAGCGTATGGTGTGCGCTAATGGGAAAACAGGTGGTCGGATTACCGTAAGCGCCTTCTGTACGTGCATGGTACCTGAGAAGAGATGGGCGATCTCTCTCTTCCTATCACATCACGACGATGCGCCGCATCATGCCGACGAGCGATGACGTCGATGGTCGCAAAGCGCTTAGTCGAGTGCGTGCAATTCGTGCTCTCGTCTGAGAAAAGACGCCAAGTTGCTGCTGTTGTTGGTTCGTCCGTTCGTTCCCTTCAAGAGGGAAACCACCACCCGCCATGTGTTGAACCAACGAACCACAACCGCTACGCATCCATCATGTCAAGGTAAACAAGCACATTTCTCTAGTTGGCTTTGGGTGGCGTGTGTGTGTGTGTGTGGCATTCTCTATGTGTTCTCCATGTGCGTGTCGCGTATGCATGGCGAAGAAGAACGCGGAAAATGAGCCATCTCTCTCTCTCTAATCAAAGGGTCGTTATGTGCTGTGGTGGCCGCTCCGGACGACGGCTTCATGGCGAATTTGTGGCTTGCCACGTGCGCAAAAAATGTTGAATGGCATACGCGTCGCATTCGCACCAGAGGCAGTCGAAATGGCGCAAGGCGCGACAAGTTTCCACCCTATAAACCAGAAAATGGAAAGAAAAAAAAAAAGATGACGGAGGACAACATGGATCATCGAGCCGTTGTGGTTCCACAGTTCATACGTTCTGCTTCAGAAATCTTCCGAGTCAAGGCGCCACGATAGACGCGATTGGCATTGTCCCAGTGGCTGCTAACAACCTCAATCATGTCGATGAGTTGTATGGCTGAGCAGGTTCCAACCGTCGGAATCAAAGCTGTTGAGCTCGATTCAAGGTGGCATGTTGGAAGAACGCATGACGACCAGGGCATGTGACTTGGCGCCTTAATCGAGAGTTGATCATGAGCGCCGCATTCTGCCGTTTGTCGATCGTGGCAGCATCGTCTCATCCAGGTAGGACGCCGTCAAAGCCTCCTCCACTTCGATTCAAATTCGACAAAGTTGCCGCCGTCGCCGCACTCGTTCGGTTGTTCGTCACCATCGCTTTCTGCTGTTGCTGCTGCTGGATCACGGCGCGAAAGTTCTTTGGGATGTCGTCAGGATTGTGGATGCGGCGGAAATCGACCGACGCATCGTGGCGCACGCGCACGGACGAGCGTTTGGGGAGCAAGCCGCCCATTTCGCGCTTCTCGCGCGGTTTGATCAGCGGCAGCGTCCTCGTGGCACTGGCAATGGAGCCGAGGTTGGGTCCCAGTATCGAGGGTGATGACGGTGGCATCGGGGTCAGATCGGAGCCATTCCCACCTCCACCAGCACCACCTTCGTTTCCTACTCGCAGGCTTTGCAGCTGAGAGATCGGGGAAGTATCACTGCTCAGTGCCATCGGAACAAGCGTTCGCCTGCCATTAGAAGTCACAGAACATTGGTCCAGGTTCGTGAGACTGCAACCAGCAATACTATGAAAGTTTTGACTTGGGCAAGAAACGTACTTTCGAGGTGAGCTTGTTGCACCACCACTGCCGGCGATGCGAGCAGCTTGCGTCTGGTTGTGCGCGACGACGAGGCCGTCTTGCAACTTGAGCCGCGCCATGGACACGGCCGTGTTGAGTGGTCGCATGGCGTGCGCCAGCCCAAGCATGTCGATCAACGTGTACACTTTCTTGTCTGGTTTCGTCTGTAGTAGAGCGCAGACATTGCATGCAGTGAGAAATCTTCCCTCAAGTAGCAGTCCCAAGGTGATGCAAAGGGGGAATGACGTACCGGATCCAACGGATTCATGCAGATCGCTTGAACACGAAAGCATGAGGGATCGTCGCTAAGGCAGGCAATAGCATAAAGAAATACGAGCATCATTAGGCTGAAGTGCACGCCACTTGCGCGCGCAAAGAGGCTTGGTCACAATGTGAACGTACACAAACATGCGGCCGATGAATTGCGACAGCAGCGATTGCTTGGTCCACCCGGTCTTGCGCACAAAGTCGCTCATCTCGATCACCTTGAGCACCGGCGTCTTGCTGCCGTGCCCGTCCCAACACGAAATCTACAGCACATCAACCAGAGTTAGAGCCATTCTGGACTACTTGCCAACTTGGATTACAAAAATGAACAAACGTACCTCGCCACGCGTGACCTTGACGACCGTGATGAGTTCCGTGATCTCGCCGGCATTTTCCGCCAACTTCTGCTGTAGGAACGGCAACGATGACAGCGTATTTCCACGCTGTGGCTCAGCATTGCTGGTGCCTGGAGTACTTAACAGACAATTGTTATTGCTTTGTCGTCGAGGCAACACGATCGACGCGCTGCTGCTGCCAAACCCGCTGCCTGTCGTTATTGACAGCATGCCAGTATGGTGAATCGTGTTGTTGTTACCATTGCTGTATTGTTGTTCTCTTGTTTCTTTGCGTTCATGGTCATGACACGGGAGCGATGGCCCGACACGCAGATCCAGACTTCACCGGGCTTTGGCATGGAATCCTCGAGGAGAAATGTCTCTTTCGCGTCGCTCCCATTGCTGCTAAGCGAGGCAATCGAGTAGCAACCGATGAAATGCTTTTGTGCCGCTGGCAACGTCACCGCTGACGTATCCGTTGTTAGCCCCGATAGCGAATCCGATGGCTACACGCAGCTGGAGGTACTCGATGCGTACGTTGAGGAGCGACCGAGTTGCCACGCGTGGTGCTTCCCAAAGATGCCCACGAGTACGCCATCCAATGTCCACACACTCACCTCCCCATTGCCACAGGACAGCAGTAGGTACAGCTCTGCAACCCTTGCATTCTCGATGGAATCCACGCCGAGCATGCGCGCACAGCCGAGCCGCCAGTGGCAGCAATACGCGAGTGTCACACCCTCATGCTCAGGCGAAACACTCAGATCCCAGACCTTTGACGTACCCGGTGGCATCACATGTCACGAGGTGAGTATTGGTCTTGTCGCATCGTAATGCCGTGATCGCTTCGTCCTGTGGATGGTCGAGCTTAATGACGGCCTGGGTCATCATGGATCGGTCGACGCACACCAAGTGGCCATTCTCGCCGCTCGCAAAGAGCATCTCGAGCTTTTGCGCATAGCACATCGTGTCAATGGATCCAGTGCTCTGGTGCAGTTTCGAGACGTACTCGCCCGAGTTGAGCGACCAGAGCAGGATCTTGCCGTCGAGACCCGCGGTCGCGATGTACGCCGGCGGGATGTACACGAGTGTGAGGATGTCCATCGAGTGGCACTTGGTCGGATTTGAGAGCAACGTCTTGGCGTTCGGCAGCACGTGGATCGGCAGCGCCTCGGACTCGTCGTTCTTGTCGGCCCAGACAAAGATGTTGCGGTCCCACCCCACGGAGCACACGAACCGCTGGCAGGTGAAGTCGCCCATGCCAACTCTCAAGTTGCGTTCAGTGTCCAAGATACTCGTCACTTCTTGCTGCCGATAGTTCCGATTCATGGTGGTCGGGTGACGTTTAGGCCGCGTTGAGGCATCATTTTCAGTTGCTTTCTCTGGTTCATCAGTCGTTGTGGGCTGAGTGTGGCCTTCAACGCTACAACTTCGCGATGGCACAGGTTTCCGCGGCGTCGTGGTCACGTTTCGTGCGGATCCGATCGTCAGGAGCTCGTCATGACCGCGTTCGAGACGAACTTTGGTTGGCGACGGCAACTCGCCGTGCTCAGTGAGTCCACCTCGCCGTCCCTCGTTGTCGATCCCAAAGGATGCCGGAAGCACCACGATGTCGCGCACCTTGCGTTTCACGGGGGACGCTGCTATCCCAGTTGTGGCCATCGCCGTCGGTGACGCAGTTGGATCCTCGGAAGACGAGCTAGTCAATGCGATAATGGATGCTGATGCGGCGTACTTCTTCGCCAGTGATGAGGACAAGGACGACGCGGTTGCTGCAGTTGCAGTAGGAAGCGACGCACCCGTCGTCGAGCTCGAATCCTCGTGCTTGAGAAACTGCTTCACAAGCGCGCCATTGCTGAAGTTCCACATCTTGAGTAGATGGCCGTCGTGACCACCGGTGAGCAGCCGACGGCCTGGGTAGTCGAACGAGATCGCGGTCACTGGACTCTGCCGATGCGCATTCGCAAAGCTACAGATCTCGTCGCCGGTCTCCACCTAAACATACAAGCAATGGGGGCAATTGACATCATGTGTGAGATCATGCATCATAAGTGAGACCAAGGTCAATGGACAAAGTCTCATCATAACGTACACTCCACGTCTTGACGATCGACTCGGCACTCACCTCGGCGGTCACGACCTGGTGGAAGACGCTGTTGTACGTCGCGATGCACATCGGGCGTTCCTTTGTGTCACTCGCTGGATCGTGGTCGTCGTCGACCTGCACTTTGAATGGCCATCGCGTGAGGTGCGTCGTGCCACTGATCAGACACGGGTACTTGGGATCATAGACCAGCGCTGAGATGCGGTTCTCAGCGCCTCTAGTGCTCTTGCACCGGTCTACGAACGTCTGCAGGTAGCGGTGGTTTCGTACGTCCCAGACCTTGAACGTGTTGTCCGAGGACGCCGAGATGATCTGGTAGTTGCCGTCGTCGTTCGCGAGTTGGAGCACCGAGGACGTGTAGCCATGCAGCGTGGCCACGGCGCACTGCGACGAGTACGGGTTCCAGATCGAGATGTCGCGTTCCATGCCACAGCTCGCGGTGAGCCGCGTGCTCGAGCACCAGACGAGATCAAAGACGCCCTTCTTGTGTCGGTTGTACTCGAATTTCACGACCATGCGGTCGATGTCGATGATCGAGATGCTGGTGTCGAGTGACGTCGCGACGATCGCGCGGATGTCGTTGACCCATTTGACGCGCGTGACCCAGTCCGTGTGCTTTTCGAACTTGGTTCGCGACGAAAAGCCTTGGGCTTCCAATGACGCGCTGCCTGCTGCGTTCGTTGGATTGTTGGAATTCGAACCTCCACCGCTGGTGTTGCTGCTGCCAATTGATCCGCCACTCGATGCACTTGAACTGTTGCTCGCAGTGGCCGTGCTCGCCGTCGAGCGACCGTCGCACGCCAGCCACTGGTTCAAGCATGTCATGGCAGTGATGCCGCCAGTGTCGTCGCCAACAACGAGTGCCTCGCGGTCGTCTGCGGGCTTCTCGGCGTACTCGAGACACAGCGGGATGCACTGCTTCTTCGAGTACTCGTGGATCTCGCCGATGAGCTGGTTCGAGTTGAGGTCGTAGATACCCAGCGTGCGGTTCATGGACGCCACAGCGAGCCGATTCGAGCGCCGCATCACACAGCAGTCCGTGATCCAGTTCTTGCCCGTCGTGACGATACTCTGAGGCGCCATCGTGATCCCATTCCACGTACGCACGCTGCCGTCCTTGCTCGCGGTCAGGCACAAATATGGCTTCTCGAGCCGCAATACGTGCGTGGTGATGTCTTTGTGGCGATAAAGCGAGCGAAGTGCTGGGCCACTGCCGTCCCCACTGCCACCGCTGCCATCAGCGGCATGGTGGCCATAGTCGGATGCTCTGTTGCCCTCGGGTTGCGACGTCTCGTAGTACGTGTTGCAGTCGTCGCCAATAAACTCAGAGCCATTGTCACTGCCGCTGAGAAACACGTGCTACTGGCACACACATAGAAGTCAAAAAGACAACAAGAGTTAGAGTCTCATTGTCACTGTGCCATGGCGATGGACTACCGTCGCGACCATATCAACCCATAACCCAAGCTCGTCATGACAACCACCGACCCAGAAGGCGCAGTGCGACAGTCAATGCTCGCCATGAGCTAACTGTTGGATTCCACACACAGAATGTGATGGGGTTCTCCAAATCCGTCGCCAATCTGAACGCGTGGTTTTCACATTTTCGACAGACTGATGACTCAGAATCATTGGACATTGTCTTTCTCCAAGAAACGCACGTCCTGGAGACCGAAGTGGCATCAATGCAATCCAGATTTCGTCGAAGTTGGGGTTTCCAGGAACCATCAGAAGAGTCGGATCCCAGACTCTCTCTCTCTGGTCAGCTTCCACCGAGCGCAAAGGAGGAGTGGCGATCTTGTTGAATCCCTATTCGTGCATACCTACACTGGCTCCATATAAGCAGGATCAGTGGAATGCGCACTGGATGGCAGCTACGGTGACGTTGCGTGGTGAAACGGTGTTACTTCTCAACATCTACGCTCCTTCTACCGTATTTGCAAGGGAAGCTTTCTACAGAGCACTATCAGGTCTCCTCTCGTCACATGATGGACCCATTCTGTGCGGTGGAGACTTTAATTGCACTCTCAACCAGACGGCAGACAGGTCTCACAACAACCACAACAAAGTGCACGATTCCAGGGAATTGAAGAAACTGCTCCAGAAATTGAATCTTGTTGATACCCTTGAGGATGATGCTCTTCGCGCCACGGACACACGAGACGTCAAAGCATTCCATCGACAGCATCACACCTACTACTATACACTGCCTTCAGGCGGCAGTGCCAGCAGTAGGCTCGACCGATGGTACTGCAGCAATGACCATCTCGACTGGGTTCGCAGCGTCTACCAGAGCGTAGCTGGTCCATTCTCCGATCACAATGGAGTCACGATCCGAGTAGCTGCTCCTGACAAGGTGATCCAAAGCAAGAAACCTCGTGTTGTCTATCCAGTTCCGAAGAATGCAGCGGCGCATGCGGCGAGTATTGGAAAAGATTTCTTCGAAAAAGCTCATGATCAACTTGATGAATTACGTGGACGTTACTCTTCGCCTCGTGATTATGCTCTGGCCACAGCAAATTGGTGGGATGAAGCCAAGATCGCGCTCAGGATCAGGTACCTTGAAGCTAAAAAATCGTACTTCGCCAGATTGAATCAAGGATACAAGAAGAAAATCCAGAGGTTGCAACGACGCCTCTCAGAATCAGAAGCGCAGATGCTCGATCACTCTGGTGGAGCGGTGGGTGATCATAACGTGGAGTTGTCGCAAGAGTTTCTTACCACCGCCACGAGTATCCGTCGTGCCATTGCAGAATGCAAATCGAAGTGGCAGGCTTCAAAACGGGACCGCATTTTTCGGGAGCACATGCATCATGAACGAAAAACGAGCAAATCCTTCTACAAGCGCATCTCGACCAAGTTCCTTGACAACACTATCTTCACACTCGGTGGCACAGCGACTTACGGACCCATGCGTTCACGAGAACTTGCTGACGACATGGGAGAAGGATGGAAATCAATCATGCAACAGACACCCACTCTGCAAACTGACATCGATCAAATCCTTGATCCAGGAACAGCTATTCCTCCGTCGGACAGATTAGGCTTCCTGCTCAAACCGATCAATTCGAGTGAAATTAAACAGGCTGTGAAGAAATGCAAGAGAGGCAAAGCTCACGGTCCTGACGAACTCGGCAATGACTGGTACAGAGACCACTGTGACGAGATTACCGGTCTATTCGAGCGACTTTTCAACTTGTGGATACCCGAATGCATTCTACCAAGTTCGTTCAGTGAAGCACATATTCACTGCATAAAAAAGTCCGTCTCTGCTGCATCGCCGCTGGACTACAGACCAATCGCACTCCTCAACTCTGATTACAAAATATTCACACGGATATTTGCAACCAGATTACGAACTGTGCTCCCTTGGCTTATCCATCACATGCAAGCTGGTTTCGTTCCAGGGCGAACAATCCCAACTACGATCGATGTGTTATTGGCTGCACAACAGCGGGCCACGAGCGACCCCGCCATGTCCAGAGCGATCGCGTTGCTCCTTGATTTCGCTAAAGTCTATGATTCACTCGATCGCAGCTTTCTGGCACAAGCGCTCCAGCATCTTGGATTCCCATTGAAGTTCGTACGCTTAGTGAAGGTTTTACACTCTCAAACCACTTACAAGTTCATTGCCAACGGTTTCCTGTCGAGAAAGTACAACGTAACATCCGGAATTCGTCAAGGATGTCCGCTGGCCCCTCTTCTCTTCATCTTGGCGTTAGAGGTTCTTTATCGGAAAATCGAAGAGAGTGACGAAATACACGGCGTTGAACTCCAGGCAGCAGGATGCGCAACTGAAGTCAGACTTGGAGGATACGCAGACGACACGACCATTTATCTTAGCGATCCCAAGGATGTTAACACCGTGCTTGCAATCCTGGACAAATATGGAGCAGCTTCTGGGCTTCGAGTCCATCGGCACAAATCTGCAGTATTACCGCTGAACAAGGAATATAGCCCCACCGAAGAGTCAGTCAGTGACATTCATGTGCTACAACGTGAGGAACATTGCCGCTACCTCGGCATCCAAGTCGGACAAACGCCTTCGAATGCAAGTAACTGGTCCAAGTGCACCCAAGCCTTACGTGTCAGACTTCGACTTGCGCGTCTCAAAACTCACTCTGCCGCCCAACGCGCAGCAATTGCCAGTGCCGTCATCATACCCAAATTGCTTTACGTGGCCAGGCACTCCTGGCCAGCTCTACGGCTATTGTCAATCAGCTACACGACCTAGTGAAACAATTTGTCTGGGGCTCAAGGAATGGTAAGCCTGCGAAACCGTGGATGAAGGAAGAACAAGCTGAACTCAAAAAATGAATGGAGGCTTGTCAGTACCCAACATCAGAACTGAGCTGATGACGATGAGTGCCACAGCAGTCTCCAAATGGGCAATCACTACCTCTCACATCGATCAGGTCATCGGGGAAATCTTGCTGCACAACACAAGGGCTTCTTCGACGTACATCACGCCGCTCGATGCAATTCCAAGGCGGCCACTCCAGCTTCGTGATAACATGTGGACAACTGGCGCAGCATTATGTGCGTCGCTCCATTCTCGACCGTATGAGCCCAGAGAACGTGATAATGTACGTTGGTGTTACGAGCGCTTCAAGTCGGCAATTGTGCAGACTCAATGGGACGGCGATGTGTTCCAGATCGACCTCAGCTCTAAAATGTCTGACAGGCTTCCAGGTATCATCGCTGAAGGACGAAAGCTACGTGGGACATTCTGTGCAGAATGGCTGCCATACATGACCTCGACTGCAGATGGGTGGCTTCTTGATTCCAACGGCTCCCCCTACAAACTTGCTCACACATCATTATCAGTTGGAACAGCACAACTGGGTGACATACTTCGATGGGAGTGGATAAGACCAGGAGTGCTTAACTTCATCCCAACATGTGGAATCTCCGGATTCTCCCGGCCGTCTATTCGAGCGCTCGAGCGGTTATGTGCTACGTTGGTATCCAACTTCCCACAGCTTCTGTATCGACCACAGCAAACAAATGTGCTTCGGCTGTACAACGGGCAACGTCATTACAACCACGAATGGCATCTGCACACCAGTGAAGCAACTCTGACCCACGTCGACACGACCCTAGTCAAAGCTACGCATACAGTTCACTCCGCAATGGACTGTGACGTCATGGCAACAAGAGACTTGAACGGGCAGAAGGTGTCGTTCCATGCACATCCACGTTTCACAAGAATCGTGCAACTATGGGGTGGCAACGGACGATATAATACGACCAGATCTTTCTATCGGCAACAAGTTGCAGCAACGAGGACACAAATTGGCAAAGATACTCGAGATGCAGCAGTCAACAAAGCTGTCCATACAGCAAGATCTCTGTGGCCAGGACTGCAATTAATCCAGTGGAGCGAATTACACAACATCCCAGGGATTACAGTTTATACGGTCCAGACTCTTCTCCGGCTGAAAGCCAACCGACTCTCCATGTGGAACTATGAGAAAGCTGATCTGTCCTGCTCGAATCCCGAATGTTCCCAAGTTGTCCAATCTTCTGTTCAACATCTACTCTGGGAGTGTCCGAAAGCCAAACTCGTGTGGAACTACTTTTATGCGCTATGGGCGAAGATCGGAATCACTCCTGGTCACGACCCCGCAATCTGGATCTTCAGTCTGGATCTACCAGATACTCCAAGGCATGCATGGACCACGATCAAGAGACACATTATCGGACACAAGTTCTCCAATGAACATCTCCAAGATCATCTCTATCCCGTCGCACACATGCTGTGGCGATATATGAGCGCGTCGCTCATACAATCCATTTGGTGTGCGCATCTGCGACGCATGGATTCGGATCCAATCGAATCGACTGCTGAGATGGCGATCATGATGACCAGATTAGAGGCAGGAATGCGAAACCTCACACGACTCGCTGAAGCGCAAGCTGGAGACTCGGACGGTCACACGTTTGCAGCAGTTCTCAAGGCATATGTCGACTGCTTTCTCAGCCAAACCGACGCCATCCCCTTGACTCCAAGTGATACTCGCGGCGTTTACCTGTTGTTTTTCGATGGTGGATCACGCGGCAATCCAGGACCAGGAGGGACTGGATCCATTATCGTGCGTGTCCATAAGGACTCGCACACAGCCAGTTTAATTTGGGCCGCGAGCATGGCGTATAGCAGGAAGGACACGACCAACAACTTTGCCGAGTACTGGGGTCTCATACACGGACTCCGAGAAGCCCAACGCAGTCACTTCGAACCGTTGTACGTGATTGGAGACAGTGCACTGATTATCTCCCAACAGCGAATGCATCGGTCCCCTCGACAGCACCGATTGGCACGTTTATACCAGACAAGTCGACGACTCGCGGATTGCATCGACATCCGAGGATGGTACCATCACTACCGTGCCTTCAACAAGATGGCAGACTCAGCCGCCAACCTAGCCATGGATACCAGAACCTCAACGCAGGTTCGCTTCCCAACTCATCGAGCTGCTTTCAACAATCTCACCCAGGATCTTGACAACGACGTCATGCATTGGCTTATGCGAAGTTCGGAAGACCCAAGGTCATTGGACAACACAAGGCAGCCTCACATAGGACCAAGAGAACATGCCATCCTGGTCAAAGATTATTTAGCATTCAGAAGTGATCTAGTGCAGTCCGCGCTATAGACACATTTACACTCCTAGATGAAATTCGTAATGAAGATTAGGTAGGAGAATGGATATTGTAGGTCACGACGATGAACCTAAATATACCTCACCTCATAAATATAAAGATTGTCACAATGCCAAGGCTCTTGCTGGCATAGACAGACATTCGTAAGTTCGTCCCAATCGACTGTGCCATCGGAATTGGCGTCAATTTTCTGGAACCTACAGGGAAGTCAGACACAAAACCGCACATGCCACCATTCAGATTAGTGAGAGCCTCTCCATACGGATGAAGGCTGGCAAGCCCACGAAGCAGTAGCAACTAGTTCAGTCCTTTGCTTCGTACAGCTTGGTTAGTTGGGTCTCGCTCAGCGACGAGTCGGTGATTTCGCGGAAGAGACTGACGAATTCTTTCTCGTTCAGGTCGCCATCCGCGAACTTCTCCTTGAGCGACTGGAGCTGCTCGATGCCGATTTCATCACGTGAGAACGCCGTTGCCGACCGCTTCTTGGACGCACTCGCGGCCATTGTTTGGGGAGGTGACGATTCTCGCAGTGTATGGCAGAATTCGTAGGTTGAGCGATACGATTTGATCGATTCTCTGATGGTATGAGCAGACGTTTTCAGGGCAACTCGCCAGAAAAAAAGGGACAAAGTAGCCATGGTGATACAATAGATTTCCTCCGTTTCGAGTCAACCTCGCCCTTGGACTCAACTTTCCCCTGCATCTCTCACTTCAAATGAAGCATCAGTCACATCAGAGACGAGGCCACGTCCAGCTCCCCACCGTTTAGGGAGGTCAACTCAACCAGCGCACACATCGCGAATGGACAGAAATCGAAGATGCATCTATTTCATTTACACAAAAAAGTCTACATACTCCTTACAGAGTAAAGTCATACGGCTACAGCACACACAAAGGATTTAGCTCCTTGATGGTGCTACACCATGCACTCGACACGCTCAGTCTCGCTGACTGGGAGTGGAGGGTGGTGGATCTCCACAAACACCTTGTAGAGACCGCCACCCGCCACACCGCCCAGCAACGGCGCCACCAACGGAATCCAAAAGTAGTGGCTCCGCAACGTGAACACCTTGGTGCCCCAGCCCGCCAGACACGTGAACAAGCGCGGACCAAAGTCTCGCGCAGGGTTGATCGCGTACCCCGTGTTCATGCCGAACGCCATGCCGATGGCCATGATGAGCAGCGCGAACGAGATGGGCGCGCCGAACGAGCTCGCGGGTCGGTTGCGCTTGTCCGTGATGGCGTACACGCCGAGCACGAGCATGGCCGTGCCGAGGAACTCGGTGTAGAACGCCGTGACGTTCGAGATGTTGGCGCTCGGGTACGTGGAGAAGTTGGCTCGGGTCGTCGTATGGTCGGGATCCACGACGTTGAACATCTGGTAATCCAGTAGGTAGATCAGGAACGCGCCAACAAACGCACCAAGAAACTGTGCCAGAAAGTACCCGGGGACTTTGCGCCACGCCAGCTTGCCGTACACGGCGTTGGCGAACGTCACGGACGGGTTCAGGTGCCCTCCGCTGATTCCTTCCGAAACATGGACACCGAGCATGACGGCGATCCCCCAGCAGATGTTGATGCTGAGCCACGTTCCATTTTTGTCATTCGAGAGTCCGACTTGGTTGTTCACGCCCATGCCAAAGAGGATCATGATGAGCGTACCGAGGAACTCGGCCATGCACTCGCGCAGGTGGACGCTCTTGACGGCGTAGGGCGAGTAGGTTGGCGATGAGGCGAATGGAGAGCTGTCTTGCGATGTGTTGTCGTTTGATCTTGGGGTTTGTGGCATGGCTGCATAGTTGCCTCCGTGGACCTTGTCATCCTTTGCCATGTTCCACGTGGCAGAAGAGCCTTGCTGGTTCGACTGCGATTCCATGTCGATGGCTTGGTTGTTTGGTGGCATGATAGTTGATGTATTGCAATTGGTTCAAGCTGATCACGAGTGTTCTTGAGTTGCCGCTTGGTTGCTGTTGTTTGACCAGTTGATGGTGAAATGAGGAATGAGCCCTTGAGAAGAGGTCGTATCTGAGCATGACCCAACTGTTTAGATCCCTTTGTCGGCCATGCACACAGGGAGAAATAAGCAAGCGCGCGTGGCGCTGTGACCCACTGCATGTGCGCGGTACTCTCCGTTAATCACTGCGCCGTGTGAGAATCTGTCGCTCCTCTGGATTCTTGCTGGAAAAAAGCCGTCGATCTCCGTTGCTGCTTGGGGATGCGGAGTGATGGTCACGTGTGTCTTTGTCTCCGACTGTCCCATTCCTGTCCAGCTGATGTTGACACGCATCAGACGAGCTGATTCCAGATTATTGTGTGTGCATGGGTTGCTTGGGGTCCAAAATCGCCTCGTCGCACTTGGACGTCACCTTGTTTTTCAGTTCAGTTCGGAATGTGGAAGGCACATGGATACACGCTTTGACTGACTGTCACATGACAAGCACGTGGGGGGAGAGGACAGTGGCGGTGCGCTGTCTATTTTGCTACATCGTTTTTGACAAAGACAAGCATGCTTGCTCTTTACAAAACTGAAGTAAAGCGAAGAAGATTCAGGAATGAATTTTGGATTTTCCTCGCTTCCTTCCTCGTTTCCCTCGGATGCCTGCATGGCAAATGCCTAGTAAATGCGGAGCAATTTCCGCTGCGAAGGGCTGTATAGAAATCCACACATCGATGTGATATGTGGTCACGCTCTTTTAATCGCTCGAGTAAACGCACTCTCGTCCTGCGTTCATTAATTCTTGAGGTTGCATTTCATTTGAACACAAATGAGGGGACAATCCATCCAAACTGCGATGCCTCACCATGCAATAACATTCCATTGAAGATTAATTGCGGCATTCGACGAACAGGAGCGACAGTAGGTCATCAGAACCTTTATTGCTGCATCTCGTCTCCAACCTAGCAACCATGAAAGCATCGAAATGCAAGAGCAACGAATGTTTCTTTAAAGCGTCTAGCATCCAATTTACATCACTCAGCAAAGAACCAATGGCCATGCAAACGAGGCCGTCATATTCTCTATCCGGTTCGTGTGGTCACATAGGACCAGAGGAGATGCTTGAACGCCGACTGCTCCGATGAAAATTAAACAGTTCGCACTCCAAGCGCATTTATTCGTTTGAAGTGTCAACTGTAAAGTTGCACTTTGTATTGTGAAGCAAGCAAACTTTCGCATGGAACGAGAAAAGTATAAGCTGTGCTGGACACTCTGTATTCGACAGCTAGCACGACTGGCAGCGTTTCGAAAGAGACCAGGTACGATCTCGTATCCATTGACAAAAAGGAAATTCACAAAGACATCGGAGGAAAAAATGCATCTATTGACACACACATCTAACATACACATACCAAGGCAGGTTCGAGTTCGCAACAACACGACCAGAAGAGTAAACGCGTTAGGCTCCCATCACACTAAGGCTGCAACACGCTCAGTCTCGCTGACTGGGAGTGGAGGGTGGTGGATCTCCACAAACACCTTGTAGAGACCGCCACCCGCCACACCGCCCAGCAACGGCGCCACCAACGGAATCCAAAAGTAGTGGCTCCGCAACGTGAACACCTTGGTGCCCCAGCCCGCCAGACACGTGAACAAGCGCGGACCAAAGTCTCGCGCAGGGTTGATCGCGTACCCCGTGTTCATGCCGAACGCCATGCCGATGGCCATGATGAGCAGCGCGAACGAGATGGGCGCGCCGAACGAGCTCGCGGGTCGGTTGCGCTTGTCCGTGATGGCGTACACGCCGAGCACGAGCATGGCCGTGCCGAGGAACTCGGTGTAGAACGCCGTGACGTTCGAGATGTTGGCGCTCGGGTACGTGGAGAAGTGCGCTTGGCTGGTGGTGCGGTCTGGGTCCACGACGTTGAGCGTCTGGTAGTCGAGCAAGTAAATGAAGAAGGCGCCGACAAAGGCGCCGAGGAACTGCGCCAGAAAGTACCCGGGGACTTTGCGCCACGCCAGCTTGCCGTACACGGCGTTGGCGAACGTCACGGACGGGTTCAGGTGCGCGCCACTGATGCCTTCGGACGCGTGCACGCCGAGCATGACGGCGATCCCCCAGCAGATGTTGATGCTGAGCCACGTTCCCTTGGTGTCGTTCGAGAGTCCGACTTGGTTGTTCACGCCCATGCCAAAGAGGATCATGATGAGCGTACCGAGGAACTCGGCCATGCACTCGCGCAGGTGGACGCTCTTGACGGCGTAGGGCGAGTAGGTTGGCGATGAGGCGAATGGAGAGCTGTCTTGGGATGTGTTGTCGTTTGATCTTGGGGTTTGTGGCATGGCTGCATAGTCGCCTCCGTGGACTTTGTCATCCTTCGCCATGTTCCACGTGGCAGAAGAACCTTGCTGGGTCGACTGCGATTCCATGTCGATGCCTTGGTTGTTTGGTGGCATGACAGTTGATATATTGCAATTGGTTCAAGCTGATCAAGAGTGTTCTTGAGTTGCCGCTTGGTTGCTGTTGTTTGACCAGTTGATGGTGAAATGAGGAATGAGCTCTTGAGAAGAGGTCGTATCTGGGCATGACCCAAATGTTTAGATCCCTTTGTCGGCCATGCACATAGGGAGAGATAAACAAGCGCGCGTGGCGCTGTGACCCACTGCATGTGCGCGGTACTCTCTGTTAATCACTGCGCCGTGTGAGAATCTGTCGCTCGTCTGGATTCTTGCTGGAAAAAAAGCCGTCGGTCTCCGTTGCTGCTTGGGGGATGCGGAGTGATGGTCGCGTGTGTCTTTGCCTCCGACTGTCCCATTCCTGTCCAGCTGATGTTGACACGCATCAGACTGGCTGATTCCAGATTATTGTGTGTGTGTGTGTGTGCATGGGTTGCTTGGGGTCCAAAATCGCCTCGTCGCACTTGGACGTCACCTTGTTTTTCAGTTCAGTTCGGAATGTGGAAGGCACATGGATACACGCTTTGACTGACTGTCACATGACAAGCACGTGGGGGAGAGGACAGTGGCGGTGCGCTGTCTATTTTGCTACATCGTTTTTGACAAAGACAAGCATGCTTGCTCTTTACAAAACTGAAGTAAAACGAAGAAGATTCAGGAATGAATTTTGGATTTTCCTCGCCTCCTTCCTCGTTTCCCTCGGATGCCTGCATGGCAAATGCCTAGTAAATGCGAAGCAATTTCCGCTGCGAAAGACTGTATAAAAATCCACACATCGATGTGATATGTGGTCACGCTCTTTTAATCGCTCGAGTAAACGCACTCTCGTCCTGCGTTCATTAATTCTTGAGATTGCATTTCATTTGAATACAAATGAGGGGACAATCCATCCAAACTGCGATGCCTCACCATGCAATAACATCCCATTGAAGATTAATCGCGGCATTCGACGAACAGGAGCGATAGTAGATCATCGGAACCTTTATTGCTGCATCTCGTCTCCAACCTAGCAACCATAAAAGCATCGAAATGCAAGAGCAACGAATGTTTCTTTAAAGCGTCTAACATCCAATTCACATCACTCACCAAAGAACCAATGGCCATGCAAACGAGGCCATCATATTCTCTGTCCGGTTCGTGTGGTCACATAGGACCAGAGGAGATGCTTGAACGCCGACTGCTCAGATGACAATTAAACAGTTCGCACTTCAAGCGCATTTATTCGTTTGAAGTGTCAACTATAAAGTTGCACTTTGTACTGTGAAGCAAGCAAGCTTTCGCATGGAACGAGAAAAGTCTAAGCTGTGCTGGACACTCTCTATTCGACAGCTAGCACGACTGGCAGCGTTTCGAAACAGACCAGGTACGATCTCGTATCCATTGGCAAAAAGGAAATTCACAAAGACATCGGAGGAAAAAATGCATCTATCGACACACACATCTAACATACATATACCAAGGCAGGTTCGAGTTCGCAACAACAAGACCAGAAGAGTAAACGCGTTAGGCTCCCATCACACTAAGGCTGCAACACGCTCAGTCTCGCTGACTGGGAGTGGAGGGTGGTGGATCTCCACAAACACCTTGTAGAGACCGCCACCCGCCACGCCGCCCAGCAACGGCGCCACCAACGGAATCCAAAAGTAGTGGCTCCGCAACGTGAACACCTTGGTGCCCCAGCCCGCCAGACACGTGAACAAGCGCGGACCAAAGTCTCGCGCAGGGTTGATCGCGTACCCCGTGTTCATGCCGAACGCCATGCCGATGGCCATGATGAGCAGCGCGAACGAGATGGGCGCGCCGAACGAGCTCGCGGGTCGGTTGCGCTTGTCCGTGATGGCGTACACGCCGAGCACGAGCATGGCCGTGCCGAGGAACTCGGTGTAGAACGCCGTGACGTTCGAGATGTTGGCGCTCGGGTACGTGGAGAAGTGCGCTTGGCTGGTGGTGCGGTCTGGGTCCACGACGTTGAGCGTCTGGTAGTCGAGCAAGTAAATGAAGAAGGCGCCGACAAAGGCGCCGAGGAACTGCGCCAGAAAGTACCCGGGGACTTTGCGCCACGCCAGCTTGCCGTACACGGCGTTGGCGAACGTCACGGACGGATTCAGGTGTGCGCCACTGATGCCTTCGGACGCGTGCACGCCGAGCATGACGGCGATCCCCCAGCAGATGTTGATGCTGAGCCACGTTCCCTTGGTGTCGTTCGAGAGTCCGACTTGGTTGTTCACGCCCATGCCGAAGAGGATCATGATGAGCGTGCCGAGGAACTCGGCCATGCACTCGCGCAGGTGGACGCTCTTGACGGCGTAGGGCGAGTAGGTTGGCGATGAGGCGAATGGAGAGCTGTCTTGCGATGTGTTGTCGTTTGATCTTGGGGTTTGTGGCATGGCTGCATAGTCACCACTTTCGAGCTTGTCGGCGTTGATTGTTGACATTGGAGTCTGGAGTCTGTGCTCTATTTCTGGCAGAGAAGTATACTTGAGCTTTGAGCTTTGAGAAGGCGAAATGGAGAATGAGACTTGCTTTGCTCGGAAGGCTAGAGAGAGAGACATGTTTGCTGTTTTTGTGTATTACCCGAAGTATAGTCTGTAGTCTCTGCCAATCCCTCGATTGAAAACGACGACACCTAGGTCGCGTCTTTAGCGCAGCAGAGAATCCGCAGGTCGGCTGCTGTCATGTCGTCCATTCGGTTGCTTGGAGGAGCACGAACGAGTCCTTTTCTTGGATGATTATGCGTCGTTTGGTGTCCGTCGTACTGCTTTGCAAGAGTCTCATGGACGCGCACCACACCCACCCAACAAGCCTCATTGCTATGATTATGATTAGGTGCCTACATTGCAACGATGAGAGGATCGGGTGGAAACGCTGAACCCCACTGGATGTCGTGTCGTGCACTTTTGAGATTTATGCTGCTTGGAGGAGCATGAGAGCGAATCTGGATGAGCATTCGTCCTCTGTGCATGCCTTGTCGTCGTTGCTTGGGGAAAAGGAGCCGAAGTTGCTCATCACCTTCCCATGGACACGCGCCAGAAGGATCCAGTAGACCCCATCGCAACAACGACGGATTATTTACCTGCAGTACGATGAAGTGAGTCAGTCGGATCTACTGTTTGCCTCCTCACACCATAGAAACACGCAAAACTACTTCTTTGGCTTGGTTTGCATGCCCAGAACAGATCAACGAACCTTATATAGTCCAGTCGAGAAGGTGGCGCTACGTCTTTGCCGCTCAGACTCGCTCTCTGAGTGGACGGTCTCGATGCATCACGGACGCGATTGTCAAATGGGGTGCTAGGTTTCTTCAGCGCGTCATCGGTCCGAGGCAGAAGCTGGTTGTTTGGTACATGGCCAAGCAACTGGTCCACACCTCAGATTCCGTCCGTGCGTATGAAAAGCTGTGACAAGAATGAACACAAGTCATGAGATTGGACGCTTGCAATAATCATCGCAGCTTGAGTTAATACGCGCTGTGTATTCCAACTAAATGCAATATCAAGAATTAATGAGCGTGGGAGCACGAGTGTTTAAGAGATTAAAGCCCATCAGTCATGCATGGTACAAGACCACCTATCTCGACATCCCGGGCAAACCCACAGAGTTTCTTTTTCTATTGTGTGGGAACCAAGAAAATTGAGACTTCGTACGCGGACCAACCGAGCCTCGTACCTGAATCAGCCTCGAGATGTTTTTTTACTTCAGTTTCCCAAAGAGCATGCATGTTTTTGTTAAAAGCGATGCAGCAAAATAGACAGCGTGCCACTGCTGTCCTCTCTCCCCACGTGACAATCAGTCAAAGCGCGGGTCCACGTGTCTTCCTTGTGCTGAACCGAAAGGTGACACCTTCTAGGCACTCTACTTTTGTGCCGCACGATTTTCTCCCATTCACACCTGAATCAGGTGGTCTGCTGCATGTCAACGTGTGTGGACTGGACAGAAATGAGACAATCGGAGCGGCAAAGAAACGGGGCTATCACTCCGCATCCCCAAGCAGAAAAGAAAAACGACCTTCGCATCAGGGATCCAGAGGCGGCTGCAGAAAACCACCACACCCACTCCAGTGCCAGTAATTAAGCAGTACCGCAGACAATGGGAAGTAGCGCCATGTGCGTTCGCCAGTGTCCCCCACACATGACACGTTCAAGTCGCCAGGTTTTCTCCGCTAGTCCTCATTCCTCATTTCACCATCAACTGGTCAAACAACAGCAACCAAGCGGCAACTCAAGAACACTCGTGATCAGCTTGAACCAATTGCAATACATCAACTATCATGCCACCAAACAACCAAGCCATCGACATGGAATCGCAGTCGAACCAGCAAGGCTCTTCTGCCACGTGGAACATGGCGAAGGATGACAAGGTCCACGGAGGCAACTATGCAGCCATGCCACAAACCCCAAGATCAAACGACAACACATCGCAAGACAGCTCTCCATTCGTCTCATCGCCAACCTACTCGCCCTACGCCGTCAAGAGCGTCCACCTGCGCGAGTGCATGGCCGAGTTCCTCGGTACGCTCATCATGATCCTCTTTGGCATGGGCGTGAACAACCAAGTCGGACTCTCGAACGACACCAAGGGAACGTGGCTCAGCATCAACATCTGCTGGGGGATCGCCGTCATGCTCGGCGTGCACGCGTCCGAAGGCATCAGTGGCGCGCACCTGAACCCGTCCGTGACGTTCGCCAACGCCGTGTACGGCAAGCTGGCGTGGCGCAAAGTCCCCGGGTACTTTCTGGCGCAGTTCCTCGGCGCCTTTGTCGGCGCCTTCTTCATTTACTTGCTCGACTACCAGACGCTCAACGTCGTGGACCCAGACCGCACCACCAGCCAAGCGCACTTCTCCACGTACCCGAGCGCCAACATCTCGAACGTCACGGCGTTCTACACCGAGTTCCTCGGCACGGCCATGCTCGTGCTCGGCGTGTACGCCATCACGGACAAGCGCAACCGACCCGCGAGCTCGTTCGGCGCGCCCATCTCGTTCGCGCTGCTCATCATGGCCATCGGCATGGCGTTCGGCATGAACACGGGGTACGCGATCAACCCTGCGCGAGACTTTGGTCCGCGCTTGTTCACGTGTCTGGCGGGCTGGGGCACCAAGGTGTTCACGTTGCGGAGCCACTACTTTTGGATTCCGTTGGTGGCGCCGTTGCTGGGCGGTGTGGCGGGTGGCGGTCTCTACAAGGTGTTTGTGGAGATCCACCACCCTCCACTCCCAGTCAGCGAGACTGAGCGTGTCGAGTGCATGGTGTAGCACCATCAAGGAGCTAAATCCTTTGTGTGTGCTGTAGCCGTATGACTTTACTCTGTAAGGAGTATGTAGACTTTTTGTGTAAATGAAATAGATGCATCTTCGATTTCTGTTGCTGCTTAGTAACCTGCGTCCCTGCTGCTCCGATTGTTCGACGTTGATTCATTGGGCCATAAATGAGCTGTTGAAGCCAGCTGAGATATGTGCAGTGAGTGTGATGATCGTCCATTGATCCATGTTTTTTAAAAAAATGGAAAATTTAGTTGACGAATGAGCGAAATGTTTGGTCGACTAGAAAATTCGACAGGAGGTCAACGCGTCAAGAGGTTTGGGCGTGCGTCGCACGGCAAGTGCCTCAAGCGATTTAAAGCGCCATCTCGGCTACTGGGCATCTCGGGAGATGCCTCATCAATTGTCTGCGCACACGCAAGCAGAACGGTGCAAGCAACAATGGAACCAACTGTTAACTTATTCATTTTATTACTTCGAGAAGAGAAATATACGATGTGGACGTTCATATCGACTCAATGTATCTGACAGCACAGAGTTTCAGATCTTAGACCATGGTGCCCGTTCTTGCCGATTCGCTTCGTTCGAGTGGAGGGTGGTGGATCTCCACAAACACCTTGTACGTACCACCACCGACGACGCCGCCCAGCAACGGCGCCACCAACGGAATCCAAAAGTAGTGGCTCCGCAACGTGAACACCTCGGAGCCCCAACCAGCAAGACTTGTCAGCAGCCGAGGGCCAAAGTCTCGCGCAGGGTTGATCGCGTACCCCGTGTTCATGCCGAACGCCATGCCGATGGCCATGATGAGCAGCGCGAACGAGATGGGCGCGCCGAACGAGCTCGCGGGTCGGTTGCGCTTGTCCGTGATGGCGTACACGCCGAGCACGAGCATGGCCGTGCCGAGGAACTCGGTGTAGAACGCCGTGACGTTCGAGATGTTGGCGCTCGGGTACGTGGAGAAGTTGGCTCGGGTCGTCGTATGGTCGGGATCCACGACGTTGAACATCTGGTAATCCAGTAGGTAGATCAGGAACGCGCCAACAAACGCACCAAGAAACTGTGCCAGAAAGTACCCGGGGACTTTGCGCCACGCCAGCTTGCCGTACACGGCGTTGGCGAACGTCACGGACGGGTTCAGGTGCCCTCCGCTGATTCCTTCCGAAACATGGACACCGAGCATGACGGCGATCCCCCAGCAGATGTTGATGCTGAGCCACGTTCCATTTTTGTCATTCGAGAGTCCGACTTGGTTGTTCACGCCCATGCCAAAGAGGATCATGATGAGCGTACCGAGGAACTCGGCCATGCACTCGCGCAGGTGGACGCTCTCAACGATGAACCACGGCTTGGGCTTCCCGTAGCTTGCATTGAGCGGACGAGGCGTCTCGGGTACGCCGACGTATCCGCTGCCGGTCCCGTTCTCGACCTTGTCGAGGACCATGTCGTCCGGGTTGTCGGTCGTGTCGGACGACATGTTGCTTTGTGGCTGCTGTTGCTTGGTCTGGTTGACGCTCATCTTGCGATACGCAGGATGATGATGTTAGCTATTTAACTTGGTGGAAGATTTTAAAATGAGCTGACGGTTCGACCGCGAAGAAGAAGAAACTGAAGCCAGCAAGAGGAAAGGGAGAGAGGCACTGAAGGAAGGGTAGTGGACGCACGCAACACTGAAGCGTCAACCGTTTGGCGCCACACGTGATTTCGAACCGCAGATGCATGCCATTGCCCATGGAAGATCCAAGTTGGCAGTTATGCGGCCGTTTCTTTGTCGCCGTACGGTACAGTTGTGCGACAGCCGTGTATTAATTGGTATTGAATACTTATTTAAAGTAAATATGTGGCGAATAGCACTGAAACAGTAGCAGATACGAGACTAGTCACTCCCGTCTCACCTGTGAGTGATTGTCACCATCGTGATTGATTGGACCTCATGTGCATCGTCTTCAGCGCCAACGGTGTCGAACGAACTGTAAAAGAAAAAAGCAAATCCTGAACAGCGTAATCAGGGAGACCGCGCGTGTCTTTGAGGCACACCAATGGATTTGTGCATTCTGTCGAACTTGAAGTTCGGAAAGTGGACCTGTGGCTGCGTCGTATGCCGCTCCGTCTGAGGATCTCCAGGCATGCTCCTGTTCAGGCTCACTGCTTAGGCTGGCTGGGCAGGCTACGCGTTTTCAACGCGGCTCATCATGGACGGACGATGGAAAGCGAGCTATGCCGAAGCAGAATGCTGCTTGGTCGCCGCGGCAGAGCTGAACTGAACTGATATATCTTCAGGATGTTCTCCAAGCACCATTTTTGTGTGCGTTTGTATGGGATATGACGCGTGTCCTAGTTTTTGCATGTGCTTCTAGAAATGCGACCACATGCAGATGCATTTGGCTACTAAATTCGCACACTCCCGTCTGAGTCAGTGATTATTGGACACGCAACAGCATCGACAGGCGATAATTCAGTCGCTATCATGGCGCTGCGGCTCAGAAACACGCACCACATATTCGCATCATCCAAGCGACATGGAGAGAGCGGCATCCATTTTTAGAGCAGTGTTGAGGATATGATACATCACTTTATTTTGTAACTCGCAGCTGATCTTTATGGAAAAACTCAGTCGCCATCTCACTTCAATTTAAATACGAACAAACAAAACAAAACTGCGAACTCCACCCAGCACTGCCCACCACGCTCGAGGATCCCACAAGCAACCGTCGCGTTAAATCGCCGTTTTCTTGGTTTCGATCCCTCAAATGGACCGCTCGCATCCAAACTAGATCTCTGTCCGTCGCTCTTCGGTGTTGTAACGGTATCGACTGGACGCAGGCTGTGCTTCTCCTGTGTTACGAAGCCCTTGCTGACCAATCGATAGGAAGGTCGAAACTCGGCTGTTGTCCACACCTTGCTGTCGCAAAAGATCCGCCAATTGGTTGAGCACTTGGGGGGCATTCGACAGCGTCACTGCAGCTGCATCCGATGACACCATCGCGTTGACGCCACCGCTGCGTAGGAATGGATGGTTCAGCAGCCCTCCTGGTCCGTCGATCGTCGGTCGAGCTCGGTGGTCTCGCTGCAAGCACGACCGAATCACATTCTCCAGCTCTTTGTTCTTCAGCGATGGGTATGGAATCGGGTAGCTCGGGTCGATAATGCAGCGGAATTTCTCAATAATGCTGTTTACATCAGCAAACGGCGGCTTTCCATATAAGATCTGGTACAAGATGCACCCGAGAGACCAAATATCACTGGCACGTCCAACCTGCGCGCTCGTCATCAACATCAACGTTAGTGCAAAAGGTCACCTTGACATCCGCGAAAGCGAATTTCGTAACCAGAGCGTAAGCGCACCTTCATTTTTCCTGACGGATTTCGTTGTCCGTTTGATGCCGCATTGCCCTGAATAGCCTCTGGTGACATGTAGTTGACAGTCCCGACCTGGCTGTCTCGCTCAATGTTCGTCGTGTCGTTTGAAATCGCCTTGGCGATGCCGAAATCAATGAGCTTGAGAGCACCATTCACAAACAGAAAATTTGCTGGCTTTAGATCGCCTGCAGAATAGTACGAGCCACGGGGTTTAGATTAGTATGCTGACAATCACAAATTGTGAAATGCAAAACTATGACAAGTTTTTCCACGCACCATGAATAATTCGTTCGCTGTGGATGGCATGCACAGCCTGAAGCATTTGAGTCCAGATAACGCGCAGGAAGTTTTCGTCGAGGCTGTCCTTGATGTCACGAAGTCGCTCGCTCAAATCGATTTCGCCATGTTCCATAACCTGGGAGGCAAGCAACCCATGAAAAAAACGAACACACACGACCAAGCAAACTTCTCATTTCAGCAGAGTAGAACACGTACAACATTGATCTGGCGCTGCTGAAGATCCTGCTCGGCGGCGATCAACCGGATGATATGTGGATTCCCTTGCAACCGTTCCAAAAGTTGGATCTCATTTGTGTATTGCTCAATACTTTTCGCATCTAGCCGCTTAAGTTTGATTTTCTTCAGCGCGTAGATTTTCAAGTCAGGTCCAAGCATGCGATACACTTTGCTGCTGCCTCCGCTTCCGATTTGTTCGAGTTTAATGTACGTCAGTCCTTTTACCTAAGCAAAAGAAAAAACAAGCGCATTGTCAGGGAGAACAGCAAACGAAAATTGGGGAAGCAATGCAGAGAGTACGTACAACAAACTTGCTGGACAGCGACGTGAATGGATCCCTGGGGACATTGTCACCGAAGGTAGTCAGCGGCGATGACGCAGATGACACAGAGCTGACTGAAAGAGGGCTGTTGTCAATTTGATGGCTCACAATGGAGACTACTCCTTCTACTCGTTGCTGGCGCTTTGGTGAAGGGTATCGCTCGTTATCTTGCCGAAGAGGTTCGATTATGGAGGACGACGAGACTGGTGGCTGGCTCTCAATAGACTTTCGTACGGAGTTGACGTTAGGACGTGAAGCTGATCCATTGGCAGAAGTTGATGTGCTGGTGCCGCTCGCGCTGCCACTAGGTCGAGTAGGGTTCCAGTTTTTGATATACGATAGATCGCTGGTAACCTTCACTGGTCGTGGTGTCTCGACTGGTATGGTGTGTTCCTGCGTAGGACATGATTAAGTTTACAGGAAGCAATTTGAAGAGTTAATCTGAAAGCGTTATCGTACCAAGATGGGACTGATCTTCTGCTGCTTCTTTGGCTGCTCATTGCTCGTCGGACTGCTCTCCATCATGTCACCGTCGTCATCATCGTCTTCTTCTTCTTCGAGGGTCTCAGAGAGTCTCTTGCTCTCTGGTCCCGTAGATGCCACCACTCGCAATGGTGGACCGCCTACAGACAACAAGGTTTAGCAGGTGCCTTCTAGTGTTTTATTTTTTGTTTTCCGAGTCACCAAACCAATAACACACACACAGGGCTCCTACGTACCGAATTTGTATCTTGATGTGAACAGTTGGCTTTTCCGAGATGTAGTCTGGGCTTTCAGCGCCGGCCGTGAAGATAGCGATGGTGTGGTCAGGATGGTTTTGTCGCTTCGATGCAGCTTCGAGACCGTCGAGAATCCATTAGTCGATGGCGTGGTGCCATTGCTAGAGAACGTAGACACCGGGGTGGCGACCATCGTGCTCATCGTGGTCGACAACAATGACGACTGCGTATCATTTGGCGTCGAGTATGTTCGCGAGAAATATTTCTGCTCCCGAGGTGTCTGGAGGTGATGCTGCGCCAAGTGGTGCTGCGTGAGCGACGTCGTGAACTGGCCGCTCGTGAGACGCTGGAAGATCTCATCTTTCTCGTGCACACCAAATGCATCCTGCACGACTCCTAGTTGTAAAATGTCCTGCGCTTCCATTTGATTTCCTGCTCAATGCAATAGTGCTCACAATGTCAGCAAAGCATAACAACTCAAGCATTTGCTTCAGGAGCTACGCACCATGGCGACACTCGAACGCAGCGTACTCTTCATAGAACAGGGGCTCACGCTCGCCAATTCGCTCCGTTTTCATGTATTTGAACGTATCCCGGGTCTCTTTTTCGTTTCTACATCATCACACACGCGAAATTATTAGCACTGCAATCCAGTTAACCACCATTGCATCATCAGTAATGATGCATCACAGCGTATTCGCTCACCCGCAATACTCACTCTTTGAGCTTGGCAAACAGGATCCACAACTCGACATAACTCTTATGATGGCGGCAATTCTCCTTGGAGAGAAACGTCGTCGCGCGCCGAAATAGACGCACTTTGGAGTACAGTTTGGCTTCATACGACGGTGGGCATTTCAGTAAGTCCAGCCATCGGTCCGGAGACGTCGGGTCGCGTTTCAGTTTCTCGACCAGAGTGGCGCGCCGTGTGTCATCTTTTTTCAGCAGAAACACGTCGTCTTCGTTCTCGCCAAAGCGGATAATGCGCGGCTGCTGTACCTATTCGGTATTCACACAAAGTAAGCAAAAAGCGTACGACGATATCATCAACGAGAGCCTGTACATGGCGCGATGGCCAAAGGCATTCCTACCACGAGCATCGTGCGGGGCTGTGTCTGGTTCTTGCCGTTCAACCCAAACGCCGGGACTTCGTTCTCTTTCTGGTCCAACTGCTGCTGCTTTTTCTCCATCCAGTGTCTACCCGCCCCACCCACAGAAGAAGGCAATAGTGTCGGCCTTTTCGCGAGCACGTCGTCGCTGCTGGCTGTCTCGCGCGCGCGCTTCCGAGCGCCGCCGCCGCCGCCGCCACCGCCACCGCCGCTGGGTCGCACTGCGGCTCGTGTCGTGGCTCACGTGGTCAAAGACGACTCCACTCGCACGTGGCGCCGTACACAGAGAAAAGAGAGAGACGTCGTACAGGAGGAGAGAATGCGACCTGGACGCGTTGAGGCACACACACGCAGAGAGAGAGAGAGAGAGGGAGCGCCTGCAGACAGAGCTTCTCGAGGGGGACTTTCGCGGATTGACGCTCGGCGCGCAACACGGTTCAAAATTCAAACAGGGCAGACGTGGAACACAAAAAAAGTCAGACTCAGAGAGTCGGCATCAGACTCAGATATTAGTCGTAGACTTTTTCTGTGATCAACAGCCCATTTTCACATGTGAAGATTCGATGCATCGTGATATTACTATGCCAAGTATTCCAAATTTTGATGTTTCATTCTTGTCATTTGAGAGTGTCATAGTTAGTGTTGCTGTTGGAAAGAGTACAGGGACTCTTTGAGTGGCGAGTACGATGGCGTTAAATACTCAGATGCAGCTAAGTCTACAGGCTGTGGCTACTTTTCCTGTGTCGACGTGTCGATTTTACGTGACACCAAGTAGCAGGAATGTTGGTGACAATGGATAATCAGGTCAATTGGATGGTGGTCTTGGACACGATGGTGCAGCCATCAAAGTTGGTGCGCTTGCCGCGCGACGCGTACGTCTTGGAGCTGTCGGCGCTCGCGGTGCTGCTCATCATCTTGTGGAAGCAGCCGTACGGAGTGCTCTCGTGCACGCCCTTGGATCACAGCTTCACGTCCAGGTTGTCGCCACGGCCGATCGAGTCTTTGTCCGGACGGTACGAAGCTGAATCGCTTGATGCACCGCCGTGAGACTCGCGCGACAGATTGGCGCCGTCACGGGCAATGGCATTCTGCGCATACACACATATGCACGCACTTGTTGCTCCATTGCAGCTCAGGTCATGGACTCAGAATAGAATAGGAAAATTACGCATTTGACTACAAGAGTGTGTGTCGGCGCAACAAGTCCACACGCCCTTTCGAGCTCCTTCCGGGTTTCCAGTGTCAGAAAACTGCAAACCCATAAACCCATGGGCTCATCGACAGTAAATCTCTCTATCGTAAATGCCATGGGCTCAACCCAAAAAGTAAAAATGGGTTCAGACCGGGTCTGTATTTGGACCCGCGATCTTGAAGGGATGCGAATGGTCAATCTGTTGCCACGAGTCGCATTCGCACATCCGCAAGACCAAGCGCAAGCGATAGAGCCCACGAAGAAGAGAAGTGTGTGAATGAACAGCCTGCTGCGCGCTTTGCTCCTGTCTGCAGTTGCTGCAACGATAGTGCACGTGAATGCCGAAGACGCTCCTGCTGCAGCCAAGAGCGCGATCCCAAAAGAGCCGCTCCTCGAGTCAACGTTGTCTCCAGAAGGCATGCTTGAGCCATTCGTGGATCTGTCGTTTGCTCCGGACCTGAATTCGCAGATCGAAGGCGTCCCTGAGATCATCACGCTGACGAATGAAGCCGACGTGTTCTACCCCGTGAGCCCGCAGCACGAGGACGTCAAGTACATGGTCGACAAGTTCATGGATGCCTACCGATCCGAAGTCGAAATCGCGAACCTCAATGCCGATGTGCTCCACATTCTCAAGGCAGAGGCAAGATATGTTGTCATCGTCGGATCTGTTGATTGTTTGTGCTAAATGGGGTATGTCTGCTTTGTCTGGTCTAGAAAACCGAGGTGCGACCAGAGTTGGAAGAGCAAGATTCCGGACTGAGCAACGAGCTGCAACAGGAGATGACGCAGCAGTTCCACATCTTCATGCTCGTGAAGTACCATTTCAATTCGGCGATGTTCGCCGAGAAGCGTCCGTACGTGACAGTTCTACGCATCGCGATGGACTGTGCGAACACGACAAACGCCGACGACGGCAGCGCCAAGCTCGAGTGCGACATCCTGGAGCACATGGATCTGCCACGTGTGAACGAATCCACGAGCGATATTCCTGCATACATCCAGCGGGAGATCGCAACCACGGCGCCGCCCGATGCAGTCAAGAACCACAGCTTCCACGTGGTCTACGATGCGCTGGAGTCGCAGGATTTGAAGTACGACGCTACCAACAAGCCGATCCATGGTGTCGAGACCATGAAGTACGTGCGCTTCCGCTTGGACGCGACCAATCCACGAGACTGCATGGTCGTGGTGCAGCATTCCAAGGGCATCAGCACGCTGCTGTACTCGGATCTGGTGTGCTACGACAGTCTCCACTCGGCGTCGGTTGCAATGGCGGCATTCAAGTACACGAGAGAGAACTACCCGACGGTTGTGTTTATCGCAGCGTGCATCGGTGCAGCTTTCGCAATTTTCATTCTGCATCGTCGCCGATCACGTCAGCGCTCTGGGTACTCGTACTTGCACTCGAAAAACTCCAAACTTCCACGTCTGTCGTCACAAAATGGCTCGACAAAGACCATCGATAGTGTGGAGGCAGCGATCGCGTCGTAAGGTAGTGACGATGGTTGGAAATTAGCTCCTTCGTTGCATTTTTCTTCCTTTTCGTAATTTCGGTATAAGCTTTCTCTGTCACTATCATTTTCGCTACGGTGTCTGTGTTCTATGGCTTGGTTTCCCAGTATTTCGTGTATGCCTTTTCGTGCTTCTCCCTTTTCTTTTGCAGCTTCTTGAGTTGGCTCTTCGTTAGCGGTTCGTTGTTCGCATCGTGTGTTGGCACGCCATTCACGTCGAACGCGGCAAACTTGTTGGCATACTCGGGTGCTTTTTGAAAAAACTCAACGGGCGCGATTTGCATCAGCGCTTCAAAATCCTGCTGTTTTGCTCGCAGTTGCGCCGCGAGTGTTTCAGCTTCAGCTTTGGCGGCGATCGCAGCTGCTTCAGCTGCTTCACGCTCTTCCTTCGAGCTCAGCTTGAAAATCGATCGCCCCGGTGCGAGGTCTTCAATGTGGACGCCAAGCTGTGGGAGCTCGTCGTTGCGGATCGCATCGCAGAGTTTTAGGATCTCGGCATTGTGCGACGCTGCAGGATTCTTCAGGGCTTCCTCACGCACGACCGCACGGAATCGAACCAGCGCACGCAAGATGTCTTCGCCACTCGTGCCCAACGTGTTGCTCTCAGTCGACTGTGAAGACGCTGCCGAGACAGACCGCGGGGTACTCGCGATCGCAAAAAGCTGCTCCACATGCGCAAACTCGCGATGCAGTCCCTCGAGCCCAAGCAAATCCAGTATCTCCAGAACGTACTTGGCGACAGACCCCAAAACTTCGCTTGGTCCATCCGGACGATCGAGAAGGTACTGGTTCGTGCGCGAAATCAGCTCCAGCAGCAACGTGAGCACCAGCGGCGTGTTGAAATCGTCACACAATGCGGCGTTGATGCTGCCTTTTGTCGCAAACAGCGTGCTCAAGAGGTTCAGATCCACGTTGTCGCACTTTCTGGACTTGGAGGCTGAGCTTCTCTCTGAGCCATACGCGCGGATGCTCTTGAAGAAGCTCTTGATGCGGTCCGAGAGCACGACGGCGTCGCGAATGCGGTCCTCCGAGTAGTGTAGATTCGATCGGTACTTGAACTGCAAACAGAACAATCGGAACTGATCCGCTGTGTGGTCCTCCAAAAACTCTTTGATCGAGATGAAGTTCTTGAGTGACTTGGACATTTTCAGTCCTTGGATGTACAAATGGCCAAAGTGCACGAAATGCTTGCACCATTCTTCCGGGTGATGATGGTGATGGTCGACACTGCAGTTGTGCGCCTCGCACTGCGCGATCTCGTTGTTGTGGTGCGGGAACCGCAGATCAATGCCACCCGAGTGGAGATCCAACTTGTCGCCCAGCACGTGATGCGTCATCGCCGAGCACTCGATATGCCATCCTGGACGACCCGGTCCCCAAGGCGAGTCCCAGGAAGGCTCGTCGGGTTCCTTCGAAGCCTTCCATAGTGCGAAGTCCCGACGATCTTTCTTCGCTGTCACCGTCGACGCGACATCGTCGTTTTCCACGTCCGAAGCCTGCACGTCGCTCGCCGAAACGTGCGCGTTCCGCATCGGATCGAGCTTCCCGTACGCGTCCCCAAGCTGCTTCGTGTGGAAATACACGCCCGATCCGTCGCTCGATTCGTACGCAAACCCGTTTTTCTGAATGTTCTCGACGTACTCGATGATCTCCGACATGTGCTCACTCACACGCGTGATCGCATTCGGCGGCTGGACGTACAGCGCCTCCATGTCCTCGAAAAACGCGCGTTCTTCGTCGCGCGCGAGCTCTGCAAAGTGAATATTGCGCTCCTGTTTGTGTCATTGTCACGTGCATATATAAAAGCCATATGAGCGTTAGTTCTCCTTCGTAGACATCAATTATATGGCCACTGCTCTTGCACCACACATGTGCAGCTCCCCTCCAACGTCTGCTTCCTTACCTTGGCTCGCTTGATGATCTTGTCATCGACGTCCGTCACGCCCATGACGAGGAACACGTTGTACTGGAACCGCTTCTCCAGGATGCGTCGCAGGACATCCTGCGACACGTACGCGCGCGCATGGCCGAGGTGTGCGCGGTCGTACACCGTTGGGCCGCACGCGTACCACTTGAGCACGTTCGGCACGACGGCGTTGGCACGCGGCAACGGCTCCTGCGCGCCCGACAGCGAGTTCCACACGCGCACGTCACTGGCAGGAGCTTGCGAAGAACTGCTCAGCAGCCGAGACGCAGCGGGGGTGCGGGTGCGCAGCAGCGACAGCGACGCGCGCACCGAGAGCGCGCATGTGCGCCATCTTCCATGCATTTTTTTCAGCGACTGACGTGGTCCACACTCCAGCCAACCCAACAACTATCAAATTAAAGAGAGAGAGCAACCAGATTGCGTGGTCCACACTAATCACATTGCTTCTCATAACTTAAACCAGTGCATGCGCATTGCAACCAGGTGTGAAGAATTTGTTGGCTCAAAAAATGTCTTCCGACTGCATTTTATACTACTCTTTTACTTCTATCAAATCACGTACCTCTGCATGCAATTTCGTTCTACACTTTACCGAACGCTGCGGCTCGGGCTACAACGAGGAGAGCACCCTCACCGCACGCCCACGAAGGACCACCAGGGCATGATTTCCTCCAAGATCGCCGACTTCGGCACAGGCTCACCTTGGCGCTCGCGCGCGTCGTACTCGGCAAACTTGACGGCACTCGCACGGCTCGCGGCGAGTACGCATTGCGTGCAGAACGTGATGCTCACGGGTCGCACCGCCGACTCGAACTCGGGGCGCGAGTACACGTCTTTGATGACGCGGCACCGCGAGCACACGCGGCGGTCGCAGATGCGGCAGTGTTTGTCCTTCGCGGATCCGACGCTGAGCGACGACATCCGGCCGCCGACGCGCTCCGAGCACACCGCGCACTTGGTTTCCGTCGATGAGGACTCGGAAGTTGTCGTAGCGATGGTTCCGGACGCCCCAGAAGACCCCGACGAGCTGCTGTTGGTGACATTGGTGCTGCTTGTCGCTGCGAAAGTACCGGTGCCTGTGACGTCGTCGTGGGCCGAGCGCAAGAGACGAGTGAGTTTCTTCATCTCGGAGCAGTGCACGTTCCTCCACACGGACACCGCGATACCGACCGAGTACGCAATCGCGAGACTCGCAGTCGCCGATCCCCCAGACTGGATGAACCCACGAGAGTACACTTCGACGGTGTTCTGTGTGCGCTGGCGGAACAGGCAGCATTGCTCGATTCTCGCACGCACAATGTTGAGCTCCACGAGTTCACGCGCCGCGGGCAAATCGACCGAGCGGTAGAGGTGGTATCCGATGCGCTCGCCATTAGGCGTCTGCGCATACCCCGTGGACTCAATGTAAACAGCATCGCGTCTGCGCGCAACCGACTCGGGCAGCAGCGGGTGACCTCTCACGGACCACTTGATAGCCAGGTCGCGAAGCGGGGACTCGGGCGTGGGGCCGATAATCGACACCAGCACGGCGCGATGGAGGTATTTGTCCTCGACGTAGGCCGACTTGAGCTTCATGTTGTCCTCCGTCGGACACAGCGCGCCGTACACGACGTCGTCAAGGCGACCAGAGGTCGTGCCCAGCACGAGGAGGTGTGGTGCGACTCCCTTGGCACTCGCGTCGTCCGTTGCGTCATTGAGATCGTTGGAAGCAGAGAGTGCCGCATTGTGCTCGTCACTGTCATCGTAGGTGCCTGGGTGTCGCTCGCGGTACACGCGCACGTCTTCGCGGCGCTTGATCTGCTTCCACCGGTGCTCGTCCACGACGCCGTTGAACCGCGTGAGGTGCTCGTAGTACTGCATGACGGTGCGCTTGACGAGCTCTTCGGCCATGGCCGCGAACGCGGACTCCTCGTCCGCCGAGAGTTCGATGCGTGGGAACGTGCTCGCCGGGAACTTCATGCTGAGGCGCTGCTGCGGAGTGTTAAGTGGTCGACAGGTTCCCGAATGCGCCGCTGCCACCGAGACCCTCCATCTCCTTCAGCTCTGTCCTCTTGCACGGAGCAAATCCCCCCAAATGATCTGGCGATATGACACATTCGATTTGAGGAGGAACAGCAATGCCATCAGCTCTCTGTGATTTGATGCGTGGCCATTTTATTGCAGCACATTTTACCACACAACGAAATAATTGAAGCAAGTAACTACGTTTCACAATGCAACAAATTCATAATCATCGTGCTCTGTTGTCGTCGGTCAGCAGCATGATATTAGACAGACTATTGCACATGAGAGTATTACGCTTACTAGAAAAATTAAAACTGGAAGACGGCTTTAACAGGACGCCAAAAGATTAAAGTACGACATGAAATGGTTTTGTTAGGTTCGGTGTCAGTACAGTGAATCACATATGTTTCAACTTCAAGACGTGGCTTCATTCCTTGAAGAGTCGCAGCATAACCCTAAGAGCTATATAGAGCATGGACAGATGATGGTCCGTTGCTTTGCGCATACCCACTTTGCTTTGCTGCCGCTCTCTTTGGTTCACTCTCAAAGACGCCCTGAGAGAGACGCACGAACCAGCAAGCAGCAAGACACCGTGGTTTCCCACAATGAATCGCAGCGGCAACGTGAACAGAGAAAGCGGCGAGCCCGTCGTCGATAGAGGCAGCGGCAACAGCGCGACCGACAGCGAAGGACGCCCGAAGATCGTTCTCTATTCCTCCAACAGTGTCGACGATGAAGACGCACACAGCGAACACAGTGAGCTCGACCTCGGTCTCTACGAAACCGATGACGTCCCGGACTCCTGGAACCAGCAGTCTTCCGTCGGGGGCGAAGGACTCGGCTCGATCCTCTCGGAGAACGACGTTATCGCAGCCTCCAATTTCGACGTGAACCGCTTTAGACAACAAGCGCTGCGCGAAGGCACTTTTGATGGGAATACGAGCGAGGCGTCCTCGCAGCGACGTTGCGTGCCCACGTATACGAGTACAACCTCAAGCACGCATTCATCGCAGAACACCCGCTCCGGACGAATGCCGATGAACTACCAGCCATACATTCGCACGAATTTCACGACCCAGGACGAGGTTGGCACGCCGAGCGACCCGTACGAGATCTTGGGGACCCCTCCAGGAGATCCGCCGAGCACGCAGCCAGATGAGATGCCGACGCTGGAAGCTGATATGAAGACTCCGCGCACGATGAACCCGTATTGGGTGTTCCTAATCATGAACATTGGGTTTGCAATCGGCAGTATTGGCTTGCAGGTTGATCTGCCCAGCGACGTCGGTTACTGGCTCAACACTATCGGAAGTTTATACATCCGCGCCGTGAATTGTGTGACTCTGCCGATGGCGTTTTGCCAAGTCGTTGCCTCGGTATCGGCGCTGACCGCAAAAAATACGCTCGCGACTCTCTGGATGCGAACCACTGGTGTGTTCCTCTTAATGTGCACGCTCTCCACGATGGCGTCAATGGGGATCGCCTACGCGTTTCGACCGTTGATGAGAGAGCACGAAAGCCTCGGTCTGGTGCTCAAGCACCCGAAATTTGCGTTCGTATGTCCCAACGGCAAGTACTTTCAACAAGAAGAGGATGGGTCTTTAAGCTGCAAGGGCGATGCCGTGCAAGCCAACACAACCTTCCCGTGGTTGGTTGACCCTAAGAGTACGTTGGGACTGGACGAAAACGTGTCCACGGTGGACATCACGCGCTACCTGTTTGCGCTCTTTGGTACGTACGTCCCTAACAACCTGGTCGGAGCGCTCGCTAAAGACAACAACTTGAGTGGTCTCGTCATCGCGACGGTCGTCGGTGTGGCGGTGACACGGAGCTTCCGCGGTCTGCAGAGCCGAAGCAATCCGCTGCTTCGATTGTTCATGCACGTCTACTCGTCGCTCTTCTCCATGCTCGACTGGATGCAGCAGGCGGTGTTTGCCGCCATGGTCCCGATGCTCATTGGATCGGTGCTCGTGAGTCCAGATTCGAATCGGATCATCGGGTTGACCAAATACTACTGCCTCTCGGCATTTGTTTTAGTCGTCGTGCATTGCTTCGTCATCGTTCCTGGCGTCCTGTTCTTCTTCACGCGACGGAACCCGTACCTGTGGCTGTATCGTGTTGCGACGCCAATCCTCTACGGCGTCGTCCTGCAGAGCGCGTTCCTTCCATTGTCGTTTGCCACCAAGGCCGTCATGCGCACGAAGGAGGTACCTCCAGCCGTCTTTGGTGCGATCTTCCCACCGCTTTGCGCGGTGAATCGATGCGCGCAGGCCATCGGACTGCCGCTGGGGCTCATGTTCGTGGCGGCGTTCTCTGGCTGCCACATTCAAGTCGGCATCCTCGACGTGCTCAAGCTCTTTGGCGTGACGTTCATCGCGTGCCTGGGCGAAGCCGACTTGGGGCATTCGCAGCTCGCGTACTTTCTCACGATCTGGCGCACGATCTGCACGAACGAAGACACGCCGTCGGCGGTCCTCGCGATCGCGACGGTCTCGCTCGTCGTGTACCGCCTCTCAGCGCTCGCCAACTTGATCATGAACCTCGCGATCATCCGCGCCGTCGCCGACTCGAAGGAGAGCAAGCTGCATGCCTGAGCTCCTCGCATTGCCTTTTTACATTCATTCCGTTTGCCACAAGATACACTTGGTAATAAGGTCGTTGCTGCAAAACTGCAGGTTCTTAATCAAATCAAAATTGCGTGCAAAATAGCGATCAGTCAGTAAATGTTTCGGCGGTAAAGCAAGATGTTGCACTTTCCATTCGCGTTTCGAGAAACCAGTCGATGTAAAAAATGACTCTTTGCTTTTCCTAAAATCGATTATTTTAAATGCGTGCCGTCCATCTCGTAAACTGTGCTATCAAATTGAGTAGCAAAGTAGTTAAATTCCGCAGCAAATACTACATCCGCCTCTTTGCATACACTCGCCACAAACGGTGCCTGTACTCGAAGACTCTTCGCCTGTCTCGCAATGCAGGCAACCTCATTACAACAACAAAAAGCGCGCGCGAAGATGGAGCTCCGATACGAGATCGCGGAGGAGCACCTGCGCATCTTCGTGGCGGCGCTGCACTGCCTGGCGCAAGTGGGCAAGGAGGTCTCCATCGAGTGCGAGGGCACGACGACGCTCACGTGCCGCGCGCTCAACGATGCGCACTCGGTGTGATGGGACTTCCCATCACATGTGTTCTTGGGTCCAGAGAGTGTGGGTCACACCCACACGGATTCTACCACTCTCTCCAAACCCACCCATTAACCCATCAACACTGTATGTAGCTGTAATGGGGCCACCCATTACATGGGTTCCCGGGTCAGGAGAGTGTGGGTTTTCTCCCACATGGGTTTTACCACCTCTTCCGAACCCACCCACGACGTACAGTTGGACACACATTAATATGTGTCACTCATGAACACTGTACGTAGCCATTTGCATATTAGCCAATAAGACTAAGCCGTTAAGATTTAATCCCATTGGATGATAGTCGGACTGGACATCCTATTATCTACCAATGAGAGACACCGTAGGTTTCAGTCACTACAATTGCATGTTAGCACTTTAACGTTTTAATGCGCTTCTCAATTTGCACGGTAACGCGCAAAGCTCCCTCCCTTCTCCTTGGACACAGTGTTATCACTGTGCCCTTCCTTTCACCTGCGCTTCCTCAACGCACGTGTACGTCGTGTAACGAGTCTCATTACACCTGGTAGCACTTTGTGGTCCGTCCAACCACAGAGCGGGAGCCGTCAGTAATGAGTACTGACGAAGAACCGATGATGAATCTCGGACCCGCGGAAACCGCGAGTGCGACGATCAACCGGGAGGATTGCCTCCACTTGAGTGATCTCGAGTGGAGTGCCTTCCAACGGATGAGGACGATCATCGGCGAAAAGGCCGTGTTCGCCATCCTTCCCACCCTGTCGCAGGATCAACATCGCCTCACGGCGATCGGGTTCCTGCAGAAGGAGGCAGAAGACCGTGGAAGAGAAGCAACCCGCGCAGCTCCTGCGCAGGTACAGTTCCCACGATAAAAGCCTGTGAGGCTTGAAGTCGCGAAGTATGGCGGAGGAGACAATGAGCCTCTCCTCCGATGGTTCGTCGAAATCGATGCCGCCATTCGCTCCGGACAAATCTACGATCCGGAGCAGCAGGTCGATTTCGCGATGTCCAAGCTCGCTGGGAGAGCCAAGAGCTGGGCGTTTGGTCGCCGAATGGCCGACCATGGTTGTTTCTCCACACTTTCGGAGTTTAAAGGCGACATCCGTGCCGCCTTTGAGCCACCAAAGTCGGAATTCCGTACTCGCACGGAATTTCTCGAAATCCGACAGGATAAACGCAATATCCACGCGTATATCCAGCATGCCCGATACTTGGTATCAAGTATCGTGTCTGAGCCAATCGACATGGCGACGCAAGTCGCCACGTTCATGAAAGGTTTGGTGGATGGCCCCGTCAAGACCTACCTGTTCCGGGAATACCCGGAAACGCTAGAGCAAGCAATCGCTCTGGCGCTTCAGGAAGACTTTAGCGCGAAGCAAGCACGGCTTCACGCGTTCCCTTACCGCGCCGCGCAGTCCCGGCACGCGAGACCTCCTCCAAGTTACAGTGGATCCGAACCAATGGATCTCTCGTTGGTTCAAGCTTCGGCGGCTCCGAAGAGACCCGTCGACAAGCGCAAGCTACGGTGCCACCGCTGCCAGAAACTGGGTCACTTTCAATACGAGTGCCGAGCGGCGCAGCCCGCTCCTCGCGTCCGAGAAACACATCGGACGACTTCTTCGCGTCCAACGCGCAAAGAATCAAAAAACGTCAACCACCAGTAGACGCGGGGCGCTCTACTGGCGAATATGCGTCTGGTGTGATCGTGGTGCACGAGACGCAAGCCCCCAGCGTGCATGACACGCGCTGCTGGACTACCACGACTACGGAGGAGCCGAGAGATCGGCTCATCCAACTTGAGATAACCGTAGAGGGATTTACGACCCCTCTGCGGGCACTGCTAGACACGGGTGCGTCAAACAACTTTGTTCGATCGCATGTCGCCCGTGCGCTAGCGAGAGTAATTTCGGACGAATCACGTTCCTCCGAGTCGAAGATCACCGTGCGGTTGGCAACAGGTGCCACCGTCACGACGGAGAAACACGTGACACGGCTTCGTGTCACGCATGATGGACACCAAATGGAAGGAGACTTCATTTGGCTGGATTTAGATGACAAGTTCGATGTCATCCTTGGAATGCCATGGCTGAAGAAGTATCAGCCGATCATCGATTGGAATCGACAATCGATCAGTTACCCCGCTATGAAGCGGAACAAGGCTAGCCGCCCGTCGGCGCGCAACGCGCTGTCGGTTAACGAACATGATGCAAGGGTGTGCGATGGCCCCCTTAGCACGATGCTCGATGGAGAAGCCACCCGAAAGTCTCAAGGACAGACTTCGGTTGCTCATCGCTATGTACTGAAGAGCGATGACGAAGGAAAGGTACCGCCAATGGAGACCTCTGATCAAGGCTCCTCGTGCGAAGTCATCAGTGTCTTGGTCACTGATGAGGATGGATCTCATATTCATGAGATGGCGTTAGAAGACCCTCCGAAGAACGCTTCGGAAGTGGTAACGCTACCCGTCATGAGCCAGATACGGTTCATGAAAGAACTGCATCGAGGCACCCTCGAGCAGATATGTTACATTGCTCCTCAGGAATCGAGCAATGCCGAGTCGGCAGTGCAGAGACACCCACTCAATGAATGTTTCCTTGCGTCGTCATCAGTGATGGACACTGATGTGCTCGACGAGCCAACGAAGAAGGAACGATTTCAGGCTCAGGGATGGGAATCCCTGAAGGACAGCCCATTCTACGGACTATTGAAGGAGTACGAAGACGTATTCCCAGAAGAAGTTCCCAGTCGTCTTCCGACAGACAAAGGAGTTCGGCATGAGATTGATCTCAAGCCGGGAACAAAGTACTGCGCCACGAGGCAATGGCCACTGCCTCGAGAGCAAGTCAAGGTGATCGACGAGTTCTTTGAAGCTCGTCGTAAAGCGGGCCAAGTGCGCGAGTCGAATTCTCCGCACCGCAGCCCCACCTTCTGTGTGAAAAAGGCCACAGGAGGTTGGAGGATCGTGCATGCGTTCAACAAGTTGAATGCGGCAACAATCCCGGCGCAAACGCCGATACCTCGCAAAGATGTCATCATTGACAGCATGCAAGGTAGTACTACCTTTAGTACGATCGATTTGAGAGATGGGTTCTATCAAATCTTGATGCGTGAAAAGGATATCCCTTTCACAGCAGTCAGCGCCCCGAGCGGGATGCTGTGGGAGTGGCTCGTAATGCCACAGGGGCTAACAAATGCTCCCGCCACGTTCAATAGATGCGTCACGCAACTATTACGTCCAGTGCGAGACTTCGCACCAAGCTATTTTGACGACGTGTTCATACACAGTCGTGCATCGGGTGCTGCACCCGATGTGGAAGTGCACAGAGAGCACCTCCGAAAGCTTCTCAACTTGATGCGGAAGCACAAGTTGTACGCAAACATACAAAAGTGTATGTTTGGTGTTGATGAGATCCCCGTTCTCAGTTGCTTTGTCGGCAAGAACGGAGTGCGTCCTGATCCCGAAAAGATCAAGGCGATCAACGACTGGCCCGTCCCAACAAGCCAAAAGGATCTTCGCAAGTTCCTCGGTCTTGCGACGTATCTCCGTAAGTACTCGCAGAACTATGCGGGTATCATCCGACCTCTTTCATCATTACTGAAGAAAGACGTCGACTGGAAGTGGTCCGACGAATGTCAAGATGCATTCGTCAGGGTGAAAAGCAGTCTCATGGAGGCTCCGGTTCTCGCGATCGCCGATCACGAGCGACCATTCTATGTGGTCTGTGATGCATCCGACTTTGCAATCGGATGCGCGCTCATGCAGCGCGACGATGCAGATCGAGAACGCGTGATCTGCTATCAGTCGCGTCAGCTGAAGCCAGCGGAGCGCAATTATCCGGTTCATGACAAGGAGTTGCTTGCCATGAAGTACGCTCTTGCGAAGTTCAGAGTGTATTTGCTCGGAAGTAAACGGTTCACCGTTTACACTGACCACGCTTCGCTGCGCACCGCAGTGGAGTCGCCACATCTGTCGCAAAGAATGGCCCGATGGCTTTCTTTCTTTGCGGAGTACGAGTTTGACGTCGAGTACAAACCCGGACGGTTCAACGTGATCGCGGATGCATTACCACGTCGCCCAGACTTTGAGTCGAAAGCAAACGACTCAAAGGAAGACCGTGTGATTGCCATCACACGGGAAAGCACGCCGACATCGTCGCTCCTCGACGATATCAAAAGAGCGTATGCGACAGATAGCGACATCAGTCGACTTGTTGCCCACTTGCCAGATCCATCTGATAAGTCGCTCAAGGCGTTGGATCCGGCTCAACGCGCTCGTCTACATCGTTACGAGATGCGCAATGATGTTCTCTACTACCGTATAGATGACAGCGACGAGCCACGCGCTGTCGTTCCAAACGATAGTGACCTTCGCAATCGTGTGCTCTTCGAGTACCACGATGCGCCTTTCCGCGGCCATCCAGGACGCGAGAAAACGTATCTCGCGCTTTCCCGCGATTTCTATTGGTCCCACCAATACAAGTGGGTCCGCAAATACGTACGCGCATGCGAGGTTTGCCAGCGCGTCAAGCCAGCACCGGTGACCAACGCACCGCTGCGATCTCGGCCAGTCCCGACGGACTGTTGGAAGTCAGTCTCGATGGACTTCATCTTCGGTCTTCCTGCTGACTCCAGCAAGAAGACTGGGATCCTCGTCATCGTGGATCGCTTCAGTAAGATGGTCCATCTCAGTGCTGTCCCTGCTAGCGTCACCGCAAAGCAGACGGCGCAGATATTCCTGGATTCTGTATTTAGGTTACACGGAATGCCCACTGAAATTGTGTCGGACCGAGATCCACGATTCACAGCTGCCTTCTGGCAAGAGTTGTTCCGACTCTTGGGCACTCAGCTCAAGATATCGACAGCTGATCATCCGCAGACAGATGGTCAGACAGAGCGTGTGAATCGCACGCTCGAGGATATTCTGCGCAGCTATGCGCATTCATTCACTCACTGGAATGAATGTCTCCCTCTCGCAGAGTTTGCAATCAACAACTCTGTGCATGTCTCAACCGGGCACACGCCATTCTACGTGAACGCCCTCAGGCACCCACGTGTTCCGTCCATCCTCGGTGGGATATCCCCTCCGTCGGTGACATCTCCCTTGAGTGGGGGAGGAGTCCGCGAAGCAGCTGCTTCGGAACAAGCGAAGAGCGCGGAGATCTCGCACCATCATGGGCAGGCAACTGCTCATGCGACGATCGTCGACAAAGACATCGTTACAGCAGTGTTGCAGCGGCAAGCTGTCGTCCGCTTCGTCCGCGATTCAATCGCCGACGCAGTGGATGGTCAGAAAGAACAAGCGGACAAGAGTGGCCGCAAAAACACGAACGAGTTTCAACGAAATTCGTTTGTTTTATTATCGACTGCTAACCTACCTAGCAGAGTGGTGAGCAGTGACAGCAACAAGTTGCTGCCAAGATACATTGGCCCTTTCAAGGTCCTTGAAAGGATTGGGGACGCATACACGTTGGAGCTTCCTCCGACCATGCGTCTACAACCGACGTTCTACGTCGGGCGTCTCAAAGCGCATCATCGCCACGATGACTCGTTGGTCTCTTCCTCTTCAGGAGACCGTGGTCGCGAAGGATCCCAAGCACAAGCTTGTGATCAGCCTCGAGCCTCGAAAGCCGTCCCTCGAGCCGCTCGTGCTTCGCGATCATCTCGCTTAGCTCGGCCCGAAGTCGGAGAACCTCGTTCTCCCGCTCAGCGTACTTCAGCCGATCAAGAAGACGCTGATCACTCTGAGGATGCGCCTCGGAGTCACGAGCAGATCTTCCCTCCTCCAGCTCCTCCGTTGCGAGACTCCGAGGGGAACCAACGCTGGATCGTGGAGAAGATACTTGCTCATCGCGATCGATCGTCGCGAGGGAAGAAGGAGCGCGTCTATCGCGTTCGTTGGCTTGGTTACCCGCCAGATCGAGATACCTGGGAACCGGCTGCGATGCTCCAAGCCGATGTTCCTGGCTTGGTGCAGCAGTACGAGAGTCGACGCTAATCGACTCTCGCTTCCACAACTCGCGGATTCGATCTTGCAATCCGCGAGGAAGCATCACGCCGTTGTAACCACGAAGGTGCTCCTCAGCCAACTGAGGATCATCGCTGGTGCAGATGCGGCAACCCCTCGGTGTGGTCTTGACTCCACACGGAACCCCAAGATCCACGCATTCCTCGTGGATCGCCAACAACTTTCCAACGGCATTGTGCCGGAGGAACTTATCCCGATTATCTCGCAATCGAGAGATACACTTCGCAGCGTCTTCGTTGAAATTCACAACGAAGGCACCCCACGCTTGCGAAAGGAACAGCGCTTGTTTCTCAGCGCTGTGAGACTTCTTTGACTTCGATCGACCATCAAAGTACCGCATCGAATGGAAAAGGTCGATGTAAAACTCCTCGCGCGCCTTGGGATGGAAGTTCTGTCGAAGGACGAAGTCATCGTCCTTGATGGTACTAACATCGTACAGCGCGTGAGTGCCCGCACGCTGGGTGCCACGATGCGCACGAACCCAATTGGGTTTGGGCGCCCATAAGTGACTCCAGCTAGAAGGGGCGAAATCCATCCCTTCAGAAGGACCCGTCACCGGATCCTTCTCCTCCGCCGGAAAGGCAAGATGGCGTGGCAACTTGCTATTTCCCGATGACGCAGTAACCTGCGCATCAGATTCGGATTCCACATCGAAGAGCAAGTCCTCGAGTGGATCGACAGCATCCAGTTCACAATTGGACGCGTCCAGCGAGAGAAGGATATTTCTCGCTGCATTCACCAGGTCGGGATCAGCTGACGCTAATCCTTCCCGACCGAGATTTTCCATCGTGTTGGCAGATGCCGCGCTTTCCGACGCTCCGACATCGGAAATGGCAACCGCCACGGTGGATCCGCTCGTTTCTCCGTGAGGAGATCCCTCCTCATGACGCTTCTTCCGCGTAGGCTCATTCAAGAGGGCCGCGGACGACGAACGTTTCGCTTCGTTTCGTTTGAGATTCGAACGGTCAACGGAAGAAGACTCGGCTCCTTCCTCCCGATCGTCACGCACGACATTCGTCGTGGTGCTACTCATTGGAGTGTTGCAAGGAGTCACCTCCTCGCTACTCGACTCGTAGTCAACAGCATCGCTGTCGATCGAAGACATTTGTACGAGGTTCACCTCGCACAGCTTGCGGCGTCTGAAAAGCTCTCTGTTGGGCGCGGCGCACACTGAGAACTGAGCCCGCAAGACTCAGTGCTCTGCTTTCTGTGACCAGTTCCTCCGAACACGGAAGAACACCAAAGAACACAAGATGGATTGGTCGCGCGCGTTTCTACGTGACCAATCGCTTTACGGGGGGATGATGTAATGGGGCCTCCCATTACATGGGTTCCCGGGTCAGGAGAATGTGGGTTTTCTCCCACATGGGTTTTACCACCTCTTCCGAACCCACCCACGTCGTACAGTTGGAGACACATTAATATGTGTCACTCATGAACACTGTACGTAGCCATTTGCATATTAGCGAATAAGACTAAGTCGTTAAGATTTAATCCCATTGGATGATAGTCGGACTGGACATCCGATTATCTACCAATGAGAGACACCGTAGGTTTCAGTCACTACGATTGCATGTTAGCACTTTAACGTTTTAATGCACTTCTCAATTTGCACGTTATCGCGCAAAGCTCCCTTCCTTCTCTTGGGGCACAGCAGTAACGCTGTGTACTTCCTCTCACCTGCGCTTCCTGTAATGGGCCACACCCAGCCATTACATGAAGGTGGATCTGTCCCCAGATCTAGTGTGCCACACACCACCTTCAGCGTGCATCGTGGAGACACAAATAACAAAGGGATTACAGTAATACAGTCCCCACATGCACGTGTGACGTCATTCGATGACGTCACGAGTGTTCTCTGTGCTGATCAGTGCAGAATGTTGTTCTCATGCACTAATCAGTATTGAGCATTGACATCCATGTACTAATCAAGTACTGAGTGATGGTTCCTGCTTGGGAAACTGGACTGGCGACGAGACAGACGTGTCTCTGCCACTTGAAGTGAGTGGCGCGAGCCAATCACTTTGCAGGGATATTATGCAAGACTTGAAGTTCAAGCTTCTAGAAGATCCCGTAGGTTCAACCTCAGTGTACCCAAGGTTTTATATATCAGATTCATAGGTTTTATTGTGCATGTTTAGGTTTTAGTTGTGAAAGTTGTAGGATCCCTTGGGGTTCATTAGTAAGTAGCGACAGGAACCATATCCACATTTCAATTCAGTTGCAAATTTTCCTCCAAATACTCAAGTCTTCTTCCTCCCTCCAAGTCGGGAGATCGCTTCCTCTGGCACAAGCGTGTGTGCCGTGTTTGAGGGACTGTTTGGAACAGCGCCCTCTTACACCTGGTAGCACTTCGAGCGGTCCTTCCAACGACCCAGTGAAGTGAAGAGGTTTGACGACGCGGCTTTAAGCACGCCGCGCATTCCTGTCCAAGACCCTGCGAGCATCCTTGTGTTGAACATGGATGCTACAGGAACCCCACTCGGTCCAGCAGTACCGGAAACTGTCGAGTTGACTATTGAGGGTTTCCCTCATCTGTCTTCTCATGAGTGGATGGCGCTTGAGCGCATGCGAGATGTCATCGGAGAGGCTGCCGTGGTCAGTCTGCTTCGATCGGCGTCTCCAGAGGACCAGAAGAGCGCGGTGGTCAGCTTCATGCACCACGAGATCATGTCCTCCCGGAAGCAGGTCGCAACCCCTGTTTCCTCAATCAGGACGGTGCCGTTGAAGCTTGACGTCTCTCCGTATCGCGGCGGAGAGAACGAACCCCTCTCACGATGGTTCGTCGAGTTGGATGCAGCTATCGCTGCAAGACAACTGCGAGACCCTTCGCAGCAAGTGTTGTTCGCGATGTCCAACCTTGCGGGTCGTGCGAAGAGCTGGGCGTATGGCAAGCGTTTAGCGGATCTAAACTGCTTCCCCAGCTACGACCATTTCAAGACCGAACTCAAGAAGGCGTTTGAACCTCCGCAGAGTGAGTTCCGTGCGCGCGCCGAGTTCCTCAAGCTTCGTCAAGGCCGTTTCGACCTTCACTCGTATGCACAACGTGCTCGCTACTTGGTGTCGAGCATCGTTGACGAGCCGAGTGACGTTCCGACGCAAGTCGTGACGTTCATGACGGGTCTGAACGATGGTCCGATTCGGAACCAACTGTTCCGCGAGTGTCCGAAGACGCTGGACGAAGCTATCGAACGTGCGATGCAAGAAGAGTTCAGCATCAAGCAAGCGAAATTCCATGGGTTTGCGTCGAGACCAATGCGGCAATCAAATGTTGCGCATGATGGTCCCGAGCCCATGGACATCTCGTACATTTCCAGGCGTGGAAATGAGCGTCCTCGCAACGATGGGAAGTGTTTCCGTTGCGGGAAGCCGGGCCACATTGCTCGGAACTGCAAGGTGTCTTTGCCGGGTCGGCAAACGACACAAGGTGCTCGTTCGAACAACCACGATCGTTCTTACGGTCGTCGGTTCGAGCGGTCACCTGGGCCAAAAAACGGGAATGGACAGTAGGGGAGGGGCCTCCTACTGGCCCGGAAAAGAGGACTGTGGACGTTGTGGAGACACAGGACTCTGGCCCCTATGTGCGTCAAGCACATGCAGTTTCCACTATGAGTGAGAAGAGCGTCAGTCAAACGTCAAGTTTGATCGTTCACAAAGTTCATGTAGACGGTATTGCAATGCCTCTACGAGCTTTGGTTGACACTGGTGCGTCGAACAACTTTGTTCGAAATGAAGTGATCATCAGGCATGGTGTCTTCGTGCCTGATGCGAATGAAGAAAAGACAATGATTGTCCGGTTGGCAAATGGGTCAACTGTGAAGATGCCGAAGCGCGTGGTGCGCTTGGCAATCAAGTGTGAAGATTTCCGAGGTGAAGACGAGTTCATTTTACTCGACCTCGATGACAAGTTTGGCATCATCCTGGGCATGCCGTGGTTGAAGCGTTACCAACCTAGCATTGACTGGATGAATATGAAGATCTCCGTTGGCAAGTCACGCGATGCTGACTTGTGCTGCACAACAACGGATGAAGTGGCATGGGTGTACACATCTGTGGAAGAGATCCCAGATGTCCCTTGTGATATTGCGGTGTGCGATGGCCCCCCATGTTCACAAGTGGTACCCATTTTGAAGAAGACGAACGGAGGTGGAGCAGTCAGGCGCCAGAAAAAGACTGTCTCCTTTGCCATCGACGACGACAAGGTTCGTGATGGCGTTGACAAGAGTGGATGGAAGTGGAACAAACACCCTTCCCAAAACAAGAAGAAGAAGACCAGCAAGAGAAGTTTTTCGCCAAGAGTTTTGAGTACCCCCTGATCAAGGTACAAGTGGTGATGACGAAGGGAGTGTCCAAGCACAAGACACTCCAAGCAAGTTATGATATCGCGGTCTACAATGAAGAAGGTGACGTGGATGTAATCCGTCACGTGAAGATTGAAAATCTCCAAGTTCAGTCAAGAGTTGATTTCCTTGCCATCGATGAGCAAGAAGACACTGGAGCGCAGCCTAGCGAGAGGCGATATTGCGCAGGTGTGTGTGATCGTCGAAATGGTCGACGAAGGCTTCGTCAACACAGCATCAAGTGCGGATGCAGATGTGTTGGACGAAAAGGCAAGGAAGGAAAGGCTCGAGGAGCAGTCGTGGGACTCCCTCAAGAAGAACCCCGTGTATGCGCTTGCCAGGGAATATGAAGACATCTTCCCTGACAAGGTGCCGGACGATTGCCATTCGATAGAGGCATTCGTCATGAGATTGATGTACTTCCTGGCACGAAGTACTGCATCACAAGACAGTGGCCGTTGCCAAAGGAACAAGTCGAGGTGATCGACGAGTTCTTTGCACAACGTGCTAAGGCTGGTCATGTGCGGGAGAGCAAGTCTCCGCATTGCAGCCCCGCTTTCTGTGTGAAGAAGGCAACTGGAGGTTGGCGCATTGTTCACGCTTTCAACAAGCTGGACGACGCGACAATTCCAGCCCAGACTCCGGTTCCACGCAAGGACACGATCCTTGATGGAATGGTTGGCAGCACCGTCTTCAGTGCCATCGACCTGAAAGATGGGTTCTATCAGATTCGAATGCGCGAAGACGATGTCCCACTAACCGCAGTGAGTACCCCGAGTGGTATGCTGCGGGAATGGTTAGTGATGCCACAGGGACTGAAGAATGCTCCTGCGACCTTCAATCGAATGGTCACGAACGTTCTTCGTCCTCTGCGAACATTTGCACCAAGTTACTTTGACGACATTTTCGTTCATAGTAAGACCACGAATGGGAAGTTTGATGCCGATGTTCACCTCGATCATCTTCGTCAAGTTTTCCAAGTCATGCGTGAGAACAAACTCTACGCAAACTTGAAGAAGTGCATGCTCTTCGCCCCCGAGATCCCTGTTCTCGGTTGTTTTGTGGACAAGAGCGGTGTTCAAGTCGATCCGGAGAAGGTCAAAGCTATTGACGATTGGCCTGTGCCTCAGAACGTCAAACAGCTACGACAATGGTTGGGTTTAGCCAACTACTTGCACAAGTACACGCGCAATTATGCAGCGTTGGTGCAACCCCTCACACACTCTTGAAGAAAGACGTTGAGTGGAAGTGGTCGAAAGACCATGAGACGGCGTTCGAAGAAGTCAAGAGGAGTCTTCGAGAAGCTCCTGTGTTGGCTCTGCCAAACCACGACAAACCGCTCCACGTCGTCTGCGATGCCCCCAGCGACTAGGCCATCGGTTGCGGCATGGATGCAAACACGAGATGAGGGTCATGAGCGAGTTGTGTGGATCAGGTCACGACAACTCCGACACGCAGAACGGAAATACCCAGTCCAGCGAACAGGAACTTCTGGAGATGAAGTATTCTTTGGTCAAGTTCGTGTGTATCTGCTTGGCGAGGAGCCTTTGCTATCTACACGATCACGCATCCTGGTACGGCGTGAAGGATCCTAATTTGTCGAAAGAATGGCCGAGACGGTTTATCCTCTTTGCAGAGTACAACTTTGTCTGTTACAATATACTGTAATCGGTGAGCAGAGACAGCCTCCAAACACAGCCGCAGCTGGCGTTTGAGAGGAAGACTTGAGAGGAAACTTGGCAAAAAGGCAACTGAATTGAAATGTAGGTTGGAGTTCCTGAACGCTACCAAGTAAAACACCACTGGGACTCTCAGAGGTTTTAAAACGTAAAAACTTAAAAACATGCAGAATGAATCTGATATATAAAAACCTTGGGTACACTGAGGTTGAACCTACGGGATCTTCTAGAAGCTTGAACTTCAAGTCTTGTATAAAACACCTGCAAAGTGATTGGCTCGCGCCACTCACTTCAGGTGGCAGAGACACGTCGGTCTCGTCGCCAGTCCAGTTTCCCAAGTACGAACCATCACTCAGTACTTGATTAGTACATGGATGTCATTACTCTGTGCTGGTTAGTACATGAGAACAACATTCTGCACTGATCAGCACAGAGAACACTCGTGACGTCATCGAATGACGTCACACGTGCATGTGGGGACTGTATTACCGTAATCTCTTTGTTATTTGTGTCTCCACAATGCACGCTGAAGGTGGTGTGTGACACACTAGATTTGGGAACAGATCCACCTTCATGTAATGGTGGGTTGTGGCCCATTACAGGAAGCGCAGTGAGGAGGAAGTACACAGCGTTTTATGCTGTGCCCAAGAGAAGGAAGGGAGCTTTGCGCGTTACCGTGCAAATTGAGAAGTGAATTAAAACGTTAAAGTGCTAACATGCAATCGTAGTGACTGAAACCTACGGTGTCTCTCATTGGTAGATAATCGTATGTCCAGTCCGACTATCATCCAATGGGATTAAATCTTAACGGCTTAGTCTTATTGGCTAATATGCAAATGGCTACGTACAGTGTTCATGAGTGACACATATTAATGTGTCTCCAATTGTACGTCGTGGGTGGGTTCGGAAGAGGCGGTAAAACCCATGTGGGAGAAAACCCACACTCTCCTGACCCGGGAACCCATGTAATGGGTGGCCCCATTACATCATCCCCCCGTAAAGCGATTGGTCACGTAGAAACGCGCGCGACCAATCCATCTTGTGTTCTTCTGTGTTCTTTGGTGTTCTTCCGTGTTCGGAGGAACTGGTCACAGAAGGCAGAGCATTGAGTCTTGTGGGCTCAGTTCTCAGTGTGCGCCGTGCCCAACAGAGAGCTTTCCAGACGCCGCAAGCTGTGCGAGGTGAACCTCGTACAAATGTCTTCGATCGACAGCGATGCTGTTGACTACGAGTCGAGTAGCGAGGAGGTGACTCCTTGCAACACTCCAATGAGTAGCACCACGACGAATGTCGTGCGTGACGATCGGGAGGAAGAAGCCGAGTCTTCTTCCGTTGACCGTTCGAATCTCAAACGAAACGAAGCGGAACGTTCGTCGTCCGCGGCCCTCTTGAATGAGCCTACGCGGAAGAAGCGTCGTGAGGAGGGATCTCCTCACGGAGAAACGAGCGGATCCACCGTGGCGGTTGCCATTTCCGACGTCGGAGCGTCGGAAAGCGCGGCATCTGCCAACACGATGGAAAATCTCAGTCGGGAAGGATTAGCGTCAGCTGATCCCGACCTGATGAATGCAGCGAGAAATATCCTTCTCTCGCTGGACGCGTCCAATTGTGAACTAGAAGCTGTCGATCCACTCGAGGGCTTGCTCTTCGATGTGGAATCCGAATCTGATGCGCAGGTTACTGCGTCATCGGGAAATAGCGAGTTGCCACGCTATCTTGCCTTTCCGGCGGAGGAGAAGGATCCGGTGACGGGTCCTTCTGAAGGGATGGATTTCGTCCCTTCAAGCTGGAGCCATTTATGGGCGCCCAAACCCAATTGGGTTCGTGTGCATCGTGGCACCAAGCATGGGGGAACTCACGCGCTGTACGATGTTAGTACCATCAAGGATGATGACTTCGTCCTTCGACAGAACTTCCATCCCAAGGCGCGCGAGGAGTTTTACATCGACCTTTTCCATTCGATGCGGTACTTTGATGGTCGATCGAAGTCAAAGAAGTCTCACAGCGCTGAGAAACAAGCGCTGTTCCTTTCGCAAGCGTGGGGTGCCTTCGTTGTGAATTTCAACGAAGACGCTGCGAAGTGTATCTCTCGATTGCGAGATAATCGGGGTAATTTCCTCCGGCACAATGCCGTTGGAAAGTTGTTGGCGATCCACGAGGAATGCGTGGATCTTGGGGTTCCGTGTGGAGTCAAGACCACACCGAGGGGTTGCCGCATCTGCACCAGCGATGATCCTCAGTTGACTGAGGAGCACCTTCGTGGTTACAACAGCGTGATGCTTCCTCGCGGATTGCAAGATCGAATCCGCGAGTTGTGGAAGCGAGAGTCGATTAGCGTCGACTCTCGTATTGCTGCGCCAAGCCAGGAACATCGGCTTGGAGCATCGCGGCCGGTTCCCAGGTATCTCGATCTGGCGGATAACCAAGCCAACGAACGCGATAGACGCGCTCCTTCTTCCCTCGCGACGATCGATCGCGATGAGCAAGTATCTTCTCCACGATCCAGCGTTGGTTCCCCTCGGAGTCTCGCAACGGAGGAGCTGGAGGAGGGAAGACCTGCTCGTGACTCTGAGGCGCATCCTCAGAGTGATCAGCGTCTTCTTGATCGGCTGAAGTACGCTGAGCGGGAGAACGAGGTTCTCCGGCTTCGGGCCGAGCTAAGCGAGATGATCGCGAAGCACGAGCGGCTCGAGGGACGGCTCTCGAGGCTCGAGGCTGATCACAAGCTTGTGCTTGGGATCCTTCGCGACCACGGTCTCCTGAAGAGGAAGAGACCAACGAGTCATCGTGGCGATGAGACGCTTTGAGACGCCCGACGTAGAACGTCGGGTGTAGACGCATGGTCGGAGGAAGCTCCAACGTGTATGCGTCCCCAATCCTTTCAGGGACCTTGAAAGGGCCAATGTATCTTGGCAGCAACTTGTTGCTGTCACTGCTCACCACTCTGTTAGGTAGGTTTGCAGTCGATAATAAAACAAACGAATTTCGTTGAAACTCGTTCGTGTTTTTGCGGCCACTCTTGTCCGCTTGTTCTTTCTGACCATCCACTGCGTCGGCGATTGAATCGCGGACGAAGCGGATGACAGCTTGCCGCTGCAACACTGTTGTAGCGATGTCTTTGTCGACGATCGCCGCATGAGCAGTTGCCTGCCCATGATGGTGAGAGATCTCTGCGCTCTTCGCTTGTTCCGAAGCAGCTGCTTCGCGGACTCCTCCCCCACTCAAGGGAGATGTCACCGACGGAGGGGACATCCCACCGAGGATGGACGAAACACGTGGGTGCCTGGAGGCGTTCACGTAGAATGGCGTGTGCCCGGTTGAGACATGCACAGAGTTGTTGATTGCAAACTCTGCGAGGGGGAGACATTCACTCCAGTGAGTGAATGAATGCGCATAGCTGCGCAGAATATCCTCGAGCGTGCGATTTACACGCTCGGTCTGACCATCTGTCTGCGGATGATCAGCTGTCGACATCTTGAGTTGAGTGCCCAAGAGTCGGAAGAGTTCTTGCCAAAAGGCAGCTGTGAATCGTGGATCTCGGTCCGACACGATTTCAGTGGGCATTCCGTGTAACCTAAACACAGAATCCAGGAATATCTGCGCCGTCTGCTGAGATGGACCATCTTACTGAAGCGATCCACGATGACGAGGATGCCAGTCTTCTTGCTGGAGTCAGCAGGAAGACCGGAGATGAAGTCCATCGAGACTGACTTCCAACAGTCCGTTGGGACTGGCAGAGATCGCAGCGGTGCGTTGGTCACCGGTGCTGGCTTGACGCGCTGGCACACTTCGCATGCGCGTACGTATTTGCGGACCCACTTGTATTGGTGGGACCAATAGAAGTCGCGGGAAAGCGCGAGATACGTTTTCTCGCGTCCTGGATGGCCGCGGAAAGACGCATCGTGGTACTCGAAGAGCACACGATTGCGAAGATCACTATCGTTTGGAACGACAGCGCGTGGCTCGTCGCTGTCATCTATACGGTAGTACAACACATCGTTGCGCATCTCGTAACGATGTAGACGAGCGCGTTGAGCCGGATCCAACGCCTTGAGCGACTTATCAGACGGGTCTGACAAGTGGGCAACAAGTCGACTGATGTCGCTATCTGTCGCATACGCTCTTTTGATATCGTCGAAGAGCGGCGATGTCGGTGTGCTTTCCCGTGTGATTGCCATCGCACGGTCTTCCTTTGAGTCGTTTGCTTTCGACTCAAACTCTGGGCGACGTAATAATGCATCCGCGATCACGTTGAACCGTCCGGGTTTGTACTCGACGTCAAACTCGTACTCCGCAAAGAAAGAAAGCCATCGGGCCATTCTTTGCGACAGATGTGGCGACTTCACTGCGGTGCGCAGCGAAGCGTGGTCAGTGTAAACAGTGAACCGTTTACTTCCGAGCAAATACACTCTGAACTTCGTAAGAGCGTACTTCATGGCAAGCAACTCCTTGTCATGAACCGGGTAATTGCGCTCAGCTGGCTTCAGCTGACGCGACTGATAGCAGATCACGCGTTCTCGATCTGCATCGTCGCGCTGTATCAGCGCGCATCCGATTGCAAAGTCGGATGCATCACAGACCACATAGAATGGTCGCTCGTGATCGGCGATCGCGAGAACCGGAGCCTCCATGAGACTGCTTTTCACCCTGACGAATGCATCTTGACATTCGTCGGACCACTTCCAGTCGACGTCTTTCTTCAGTAATGATGAAAGAGGTCGGATGACACCCGCATAGTTCTGCGAGTACTTATGGAGATACGTCGCAAGACCGAGGAACTTACGAAGATCCTTTTGGCTTGTTGGGGCGGGCCAGTCGTTGATCGCCTTGATCTTTTCGGGATCAGGACGCACTCCGTTCTTGCCGACAAAGCAACCGAGAACGGGGATCTCATCAACACCAAACATGCACTTTTGTATGTTGGCGTACAGCTTGTGCTTCCGCATCAACTCTAATAGCTGTCGGAGGTGCTCTTTGTGCACTTCCACATCGGATGCAGCATCCGATGCACGACTGTGTATGAACACGTCGTCAAAATAGCTTGATGCGAAGTCTCGCACTGGACGTAATAGTTGCGTGACGCATCTATTGAACGTGGCGGGAGCATTTGTTAGCCCCTGTGCCATTACGAGCCACTCCCACAGCATCCCGCTCGGGGTGCTGACTGCTGTGAAAGGGATATCCTTTTCACGCATCAAGATTTAGTAGAACCCATCTCTCAAATCGATCGTACTAAAGATAGTACTACCTTGCATGCTGTCAATGATGACATCTTTGCGAGGTATCGGTGTTTGCGCCGGGATTGTTGCCGCATTCAACTTGTTGAACGCATGCACGATCCTCCAACCCCCTGTGGCCTTTTTCACACAGAAGGTGGGGCTGCAGTGCGGAGAATTCGACTCGCGCACTTGGCCCGCTTTACGACGAGCTTCAAAGAACTCGTCGATCACCTTGACTTGTTTATGAGGCAGTGGCCATTGCCTCGTGACGCAGTACTTTGTTCCCGGCTTGAGGTCAATCTCATGCCGAACTCCTTTGTCTGTCGGAAGACGACTGGGAACTTCTTCTGGGAATACGTCTTCGTACTCCTTCAATAGTCCGTAGAATGGGCTGTCCTTCAGGGATTCCCATCCCTGAGCCTGAAATCGTTCCTTCTTCGTTGGCTCGTCGAGCACATCAGTGTCCATCACTGATGACGACGCAAGGAAACATTCATTGAGTGGGTGTCTCTGCACTGCCGACTCGGCATTGCTCGATTCCTGAGGAGCAATGTAACATATCTGCTCGAGGGTGCCTCGATGCAGTTCTTTCATGAACCGTTTCTGGCTCATGACGGGTAGCGTCACCACTTCCGAAGCGTACTTCGGAGGGTCTTCTAACGCCATCTCATGAATATGAGATCCATCCTCATCAGTGACCAAGACACTGATGACTTCGCACGAGGAGCCTTGATCAGAGGTCTCCATTGGCGGTATCTCTCCTTCGTCATCGCTCTTCTGAACAGAGCGATGAGCAACCGAAGTCTATCCTTTAGACTTTCGGGTGGCTTTGCCTTCGAACATCGTGCTAAGGGGGCCATCGCACACCCTTGCATCATGTTCGTTAACCGACAGCGCGTTGCGCGCCAGAGGGCAGTTAGCCTTGTTCCGCTTCATAGCAGAGTAACTGATCGATTGTTGATTCCAATCGATGATCGGCTGATACTTCTTCAGCCATGGCATTCCAAGGATGACATCGAACTTGTCATCTAAATCCAGCCAAATGAAGTCTCCTTCCATTTGGCGTCCATCATGCGTGACACGAAGCCGCGTCACGTGTTTCTCCGTCGTGACGGTGGCACCTGTTGCCAACCGCACGGTGATCTTCGACTCGGAGGAACGTGATTCCTC